>JAUCMU010000027.1:7438210-7449209 GCA_032275025.1 Enteromius treurensis | reverse complement strand
TATATATTTGCAAATGTTATATTTGGTAAAGATGGCTAAAACGATCAAATGCATCGTATCGCTTGTGTTTTTGCCTACACTACTTCACCAGGGGTTCGACCCTAATTTTACAAAGCTACGAGAATTCTGTTTTTTGTGCATAAAAAGAAAAGAAAAAACTCCTGTTTGTGCTCCAGGGTCAGAAAGCTCTCGGATTTCATTAAAAAACATTTGTTCTGAAGATGAACGAAGGTCTTACGGCAGGGGTCACCAAGTTCAGTCCTGGAGGGCCAGTGTCCTGCAGAGTTTAGCTCCAGCTTGCCTCAACACCTGCCTCGAAGTTTCAAGTATACCTAGTTAGAGCTTGATTAGCTGCTTCAGGTTTGTTTGATTCGAGTTGGAGCTAAAATCTGCAGGACACTGGCCCTCCAGGACTAACCTTGGTGACCCCTGTCTTACGGGCTTGGAACGACATTAGGATTAGGGTGAATAAATACGGCATTTCCTTTTTGGGTAAACTTTGTCTTTAAGAGTTTTATTGGGTTTTACAATTAGGCTAATGATGACTGTACCAATTATATTTACCAATTGCTTTTTTAGTATCTTTTGGCTAGTTTTTCTGTCTTTTTTTCTCTCTCTTTTTTATATTTATGATTGGTTAATTGCACAAATTTAAATAAAAAACAAAAATATATAGCTTACTATTAAACGTCGCGTAAAATCTCAGACAATGACGGTGAAAATTCTCCCAAGACGAATGGACCCAAATACAGAAAAATTTAAAGGGATCTGCACACAGCTGGAAACGAAGGACGATCCATGCAACGACCCGCAACAAACAAAAGCCCCGTTTGAAAACCCCTCAATACAAAGATGTAATTGTGTTTGCACTGAAGAAGTGTTGTTCACGATGGCCCCGCACTATCGGTCATGCTTGGCTGTCTAAACTTACCATTCGAAATATTCTTATACTAAAACTAATTATAGCACAAGCCTATAACGGGGTGAAACACGTCTATAAAGGAAACCATAGTTTGAACTGCAGCATTTTATACGCAAACAGAAAACAATTATTCCATACAAAACAAAACCAGTCTTAATAGATAACATGTTTCTCTTCAATAAATAGTTTAGTTTAATGAGGAAATGGCAACCAGAACAATATGTTACAGAATAATAGACCTAGATAAAAAAAATTTAAAAGTGACTTGACAGCTCATGGAACATGATCTTTATTAAATATCCTAAAGATTTTTGGCATAAAAGAAAAATCGATCATTTTGACCCACACAATGTATTTTGGCTATTGCTAGGGACTGACTGGTTTTCTGGTCCTTCTGGTTCAGGGTCACTAATAAACTAGGAAACAATCCATGAGATAATCAGATCCATTGAACACTGGAGAACACAATTATTACTTAATAAATAGTTCAGATAGACATCTCCATCACAAAATATGCATATGGTGATCACACCCAAAATTTCAGGCAGCCTATTAGGCTGATGTTGCCATATGATTTACAGCCAACACCAGTCTGATAAGCTACCTGATAGATGGGACACTTACGACTAAATGAGCACAACGCTGAAACAGAATACTTCTCACAGCTTATTTATGTGATAAGACAGACAATAAACTGTGATAGATGATATTCAGACAGATAGAATAGACTGATATGATAGATGATAGACCGATAACAATACATAGAACAGACAGATGCCTTCCACATACCTTTTTTTTATGCCATATCCTCCAACTTCTGTCAGCCATTGTCGTCCTGAACTGATTTTTCATCATTTCATTTTGTTTATATATATATATTTTTTTTTAAATGCAAACGTAACAACAAATGTATTAATGAATTTAATGTCAAACAAATTATGTAACAATAGTTCTGAGAGAAATCATAATTAGCTACACAAATACTTCAGCCCAAAATAAGAGGAAAGTATGGATCAACTTATGGTTTTAGTTCAAAATGCACAAACATATGCAAATATTATGTCTTAAATTGAATCAGGGTTAAAAGTTACATCCACTAGTTTGAGACATTTTGGTTTAAGACCAGAGAATAAACATCATGTGCGCATAGTCAAAACATTTTTTTACAAGATGTGCAAACTATTTAGAAACCACGATGATCTGAGTTGATATTGCTATCCTCTTCAAACAGTTAAAGAAATACAAAATGACATCAATATCGATTTAAAAAAAAACTATCCCTGAAAATTCCAATCACGAAACCTCACAAAAGAGACCCTGCCCATCCATACCTGCATGTTAGAACTTAAATAAATCAATCTATTGATTAAGAACTGTATTCACTTCAATGGAAGCATGACCTCCAAATGTTGCATAAGGCATTGCAACAAATATGACTCCACACAGCCTGTTAGCTAGACTGCCTTGGTTCTGTAAAGACAAAACTCTCTAAAATGTTAAATCGGATTTTAAGTAGCCGAGCACACTACAGACAAATGAAGAGGGACTCTAAAGGGATCTGAATGAACATTAACATACAGAAGCGCACATAAATCAGTGCTCATGTAGCAGTTTTAGCTTAAATATTTCATAGGTTCCGAAACAGGAGCGGGAGCTGGTTTTCTGTGAGTCCGTCATTTTGTTTTCTCTTCTGAGTACTTCTTCTGCTGGAGACGCTTGGCATAGCTCTGTGCCATGGAGTTAATGATGGACAGAATAAAATAACACACCATGACCAGCACCACTTTCTCAAATACCCAAGAGAGCCAGCTTTCACCCTGCATAGAAAATAAAAATGATATATAAATGTCTAATTTAAAAGATTACTATAAAGACTTTTGGGCTACTTACAAGTTTCTTTTTTTTTTTTTTTTTTTTTATCAAAGAACATCTTTTAAAAATAAATAAATAAAAAACAACTTGCAGGAAGATTTTTGGCACATATGTTAATAAATTTGTAATCAATACATTAAAAAAAAATGAAGGTTTTGGAGTACATTATAATTCTATCTTTATTATATATTTCCCAAGAAGATGAAAATTTCTGAATCAAATTAAATTGCTTTACATTTTTAGAATTAAAAAGACACCATTTTTCAAGAGAGCATTTTTCTAAAACGGTCTCTTAATTCTACAAAAGAAATAATACAATTTAAAAAGGTAATTTATTAATTTAAGTGTATTTTAAAAATTCTAAATAAATAAAACTAATCAGAATTAGTTTATTTTGCCTTTAATATTTTTAAAATCAAGAAAAAAAAACTTTCAAAATAACATTTAACTAAATAATTTAACTAAATGAGGGTAATAAACAATTTTTTTCATATTTATCAAATCACAAAAAACGTAATTAAATAAATGAAACGAGAGGACGTTGTTTGATTCTTACTGCTGGTGCTCCATCGCCCGCTGGGTTGTGAAGCTTGGCTCTCTGGGCCTCCAAGTACTCCCTAAAAGGTTTCTGAAGAGATGCTCCGATTCCAGGGATAATACTGTCCAAAAAATAAAGATACGATTAGCAAAGCCTTACCAGGAAGTGAAGCCGCCAGCTGTCCACTAGATAGCCCAAAGCCCACTACGGCCTTCCTTCAGTGAAGCCTCCAGTACTATGAGACAGAAGCTCTCTGAACCCTCACTTATACCAGGCAGGCTTCTGTAGGAACTGCTCTAAAGCAATTAACGAGGAAGTGACTCAATATTGTGTCACCACTGCAATGTAGAAAGAACCGCCCAATTTTGGGTGGGTGTGAATGTCAGTGGAGCCAAACCATCATGCAGGATCAATTATATATATATATCTTCAGTTTGAGATTCAATTATCATATCTTTATTAGATGAAAAAGCACAGAAATGTGGTATTTAAAAAGGAACCACAATATGAAGTATGAGCGTCATGTTGTGTTACTCAGCGTGGTATTATCTCATTTAAAATATGATGTACAATCAATACACTAATTAATATGTTGAGTTATTCCAATAATGGATGTCCATTAAAAGTTTGAGGGCCCAGCTATTGGGCAGCACTGGTGGTTTCTAGAGAACTTGGGTGACTAGAATGATAAACAAGTTTGGTGTATGTCCCATGAGACCACCTTTTTGGCAGTTTACGTTGCACATCCAATTCAAAGGATCTCACCCAAATCATGTGATGAAATATGCTGACCACATTCTTAAATTGTAATTATGAAGTGCTTTCAATGTGGCTTGATTATAAAGTTACCATTGTCGTGCCTCATTCAGAGGTTTCATTTGTACTTTTGAGTTCCAACATGGAGACCACATCTCTACTTTTGAGTCACTCTGCTCAATTCTGAATGCATGCCCTGCTAAAGTCGCAGACATCACCATAAATGGTGAAGATTTCTCCTGCTTAGTAATAGGTGGCTTTAGTATGTGATGGCAGTGTAGTGTCTCTCAAGATCTCATTTCACCCTACAACCAAATTAAAAGCATTACAAAGATCACAAACAGGTTTTTAACAGTATTTTAAACAGCAATTAAACATCTTCCCTCACCCAAGGCGTTAGCTTTGAGCTCTGATGTACTTGCATGTCAATGTCACGACAGGGAAACCAAAAAAAATCTGAATGGATCAATTTCTTTTTTTTTTCTTTATGAGTTTTAGGTGAAATGTAACCATGACAGACTGAGTAGTACAGAGGAACAGAAACTATATGCGTTTCTATAGATGATTCAGACTAAACAATGCTAAGAATCAGACTGTGTGAAAGCGGTTTGCATTAAAAGAGTTCAATGAACCCTGCTAGATCCTTTTTTTGGTTTCCTTTGTGCATTAAAATGTCACAATGACATTTCTTTCTATTGGTAAAGTAACATTATATTATACATGTTTAATGTCATTTTGGACCAATGTGATGCAGCAAGTTTCTGTGCACATTATGTGTGTATATTTAGTATGTGTGTATATTTATGTATATAAAAGACGCATATTTTTTTTTTTATATTTGTATATGTATACATTTATACTCATATAAATATAATTTAAGATATATTTTCTTCTTAAATAAATACATGCATGTGTGTGTGTATACATAGATCAAGTAAACAAACTTATTTTGGATGCGACTGTGTTTAAAAAAAATTAAATAACCTTGCTGACCTCAAAACGTTTTGAAATGAATGTGTATACGGTAGTCAACATTCGGATCAAAACCTTTCATAAAAGTTGTCCTAAAATCAAAAACGATACCTATTCTTGTTGATGAAGTTTTATGATCCACTTCAAACGCTGACTACTGTATATTTCTCTCATTGTGCACATTTAAATGATTATTAATACAAAAAATGCGTACAAATCCGTTCTCAGAATGTGCACAACTACTGAAATTTCCCACACTCTTTGTTCATTCGCTTTAATTTTTAACGTTGTTTACAAAGGGTGTCCATATTCATCTCATACTGGTGTCGTTACTCACCCAATCAGAGAGACCATCTGCTCCACTATGTGTTTGCTGAATGTAATGATAACAAATAGTTTCTGTAAAGAAGTGAAAAGCAGACAAACATTGTCAGACAATGAATCAACGGCATGTTTCTCAAGGCGGCGGCTACATGCGGGAGATCTTATGTTTTGTGTCTTTAGGAGACAGTGAGACAATAACTCTGTGAGGAGACATATGACACCCGGTGAGATCACTGACTCGCTCATGCTCATGATTTGATCATTTGGATGAAATAAGCATACTTGAAGACATCAAATGCACCGCTGTCTAGAATCTGCTTAGTCAACATTTCAAACTCTGAGGAGATGCATGCAAAGGCGCGTCTTTGATGACAACAAAATTGCTTTGAGGTTTATGGGAATCATCTCATTAGTTATGACTCACCCAAAAAACAAAAACACTTCTGTCTACAAGTGTTTAGCAAATATGTACATTTGTTTGCGTTCTCCTAACACACCTGAATGTGCATCTTAATAATGGCCTTTCCAATGAGAGTTGCTCCAAAGAAGGTCCAGAATGGAATGAGGAAATGACCACAGGTGATTCCAGCCAGGTCAAACAGGGGATTTGGGATCTGAGAAACATTGGAAGCATTGGGAAACACTGAAAGATAACATACTGGAAAAATTATGTTTAACAAGTATTACATTAAACGGCTTATTCACATTGACAATCTGTAATTGCAAAACAACAATAAACATTTTATTAAAAAAATTAAGAGTGTTGAAAGGTATTTTTATATTATCGGCCGAGTACATAATATATATAATTTTTTTTTTTTTAAGAATTTTTTTTGTCTGTCAGTTATGAGTTTAAATCTCACAATTTTTTTAATTTCTGCAAAAAAAATAAAATCTCCCAATTCAGACTTTTCTTCTCAGAACTGAAAGTGTATCCTGCAATTCTGGATTTATATCTCACAGTTGTGCATTAATTTAGAAAAAATATAAAATGTTACATAAAAATTCAAACATGTTCAAGAAATGTTACTTACGGAGGCACAAGCTAGAATGCCAAAAAATCCCACTTTCTGCACCATGTTTTGCACTGCAAGCTTGGCTCTTGATGCAAAATCCTGTAAAAAATGTAATAATTAAAAAACATATAGGTTACAAAAAAAAAAAAAGAAGAAGCAATATTTGGGCTTGGACAACTGATCTTAGGATTCGCCAATCTACATGACTTTTCAATACTGCTATAGAAAAATACACTTACATATAATTTGTAACAGTTTACTTAAATAAATATTAAATAATTAGGAACATTAATTATATATGATATATAAATAAATCTTATTCATTGCATGTTTTTTTAATTGTAATTCGTTTACAAAATTACAAAAGAAAAAAAAATCTATATACTATAATATATATTTATTAATTATTTTTGTGTATTGTGTAAAATAATGTAAAAAAAAAAATCTAATCAAATTTAGGGTGACATTTTGCTGATTATCACTAAACTCTGAGGTACAATGCACCATATTAAAGCGCTCCAATTAAAAAAAAAATTGTGTGAAGGCACAGACCATGTGGGGTCCACTTATACACTTAGAGGCTGTGATTAAAGGGAAGCTCTACTTCTGAGTCACTCGCTGCTCAAAGGGTTTACTGGAAGTCAGGGGAGAGCCCTTCCAAGAAATCATGTGACCCGCATAAGTGAACCACAATAGTGAGGGCTCATGGGAATAAGACACTGGGACACCTCCCGCTAACAGGATACAGTATCGGCTGCATCATGGGGGGCATCACTGTCGGCTTCATGAAGGCATGAGCACGGGAAGGAAATGGTTAGTTAAGCTTTGAACATCTAACAGAGTTCCTAATGATGATCAAAAGGAACTGCTGCCTGTGTGAAGGTGAAAGATCGGACATGTGGGTCCAAAATGAGATCAAATCCTGACCTGTGCGCTCTGAGCCTGCTCCAGCATCTCCTCAAATTCCTCATAGTCTTCATCATCAGGATCTGCTCCAGACAGCCGTGCCGCCCGTGCCATGAAGTAAGGAGGCAGCTCTCCAATAGCTGTGCCTGCACCCTGCAAACACAGTCACAAATGATAAGCCTAACACCATAAACATATGGTTTTAGAGAACATAGGCATACGTGCAAAAGACTTTAACAGCATTTCATAGTTCAAGCTTGAGATATGAATTATATGAAAAAAAAAAAAGGTTTATCATAAAGGGCCAAAACATGAGATTGACTCCTGATAATGAAATGCAAAGGAAATATATACATTTAACACACATTTATGTTCTAAAATAACATTCTAAAACATACTTAATACAATTCTAATTAATTATACTTATTATACATGCAAAATGTATTATAAATGTTATTATTAAATTATAAACTTGTACCCTTGTATTATAAATGAGTCATTTAAAATATAAATTGACAGTATTTTTTATATACACATTTATTGCTATATATGTGTATATATGTGTAGGGGCATGGCTAGGATTGGTCAACCCACTCACAACTGCTGCTTCTGTCACTTTTTCTCTTGACAAGAAGTACATTTATTCAGTTGCAGAACGTCTTTACTACCACATCAAATGGGAGACATTTCAGACACGCGTTCCACCTCACTTCAGCGCCAGGCCTTCAAACGGTCTTCAAACCTCTTCAAATACATGTACAAAGACACCAGGCAATCTGTAGGCTGTATCCTTTCATTTCAAAGTGAAGTCATGAAGCTTCCAAAAAGATGATTAACGCTGCCTTAAAACTGTGCAAGCATGTGATATATTTTATATGAGCCATATTTAAGAACATGTCTTTGAAATGTTCTGGAGCAGCCCAGTGATGTCTTACTCATCTAACACACCTGACCTGAAGTGGGTCAGAAAAGGTAAAAAGAGTTGAGAGTAAATAAGATTTGTGTCAGAACTGCGTCACATTCAGCAGCAGCAGCTCTTAAAGATATAACAGCTAAAATAACCTATAATAACCAGCTGCTGTGATGTCTATTAATCAGAGGACAAAAAAAAGGGATAGCTTTATGGATTCATCTTTATTTAATTTAGAATGTGTCTGGTAACTTTAATTTCAATTTCTGTATATTTCTGCTGAAGTGTACAAGTAAATATGACATTTATTATAATGGGTTATGTGAAAGGTGTTTTAACTTCACTTCAATTAAAAGGTTTTTTTTTTCTAATTGTTAAAATTGCTCTCAATTACAATATACTGTAATGAAATCAGTAGTGGTATTATAATGATTTTATGTGAAAATTGTTTGGTTGAATGGTTTTAGGAGATAGCTTTGTAATGTTGAATGACTATTCAATGATTAAATGGCTACTAGTGGAAAAAACAATTCCAGAGACATCCGAGTAATGCTGGCCTTCAGTCACAAAATAAGATGCTGTTATACAAATAAAAAAACAAAAACAAAAACTGTCTTTATGTTGTTTGTACATTAATGTTTGAATGTGAAATTATTGCAATATAAAAGTATATTTAAAAACTTTTAATTTAAATAAATCACAATTAATTTCAGAAAAATATGCAATTAATCAGTTAATTTTTTTAATCGATTGGCTAATATATATATATATATATATAATCTCCATTGAATAACTGAACTAAAAAATAAATAAATAAATCACTAAGTAACATTACAAAAAACGCTGAAATCAAAAACAAAACAAAAACTGGCAATGTTTTTTTTTTGTTGAGTATTAATTTATAAATAAACAGATTTATAAATAAAAATAAATTTCCTGTATCACATGTTTCTGTGTGACACGTGACATGACACAGCTTTTTGAAAACATAAAGACTACTGTAGAATAAATTATATTATCAAATGGAATAATGTGTTAATTTGGGCAAAAAAAAAAAAAATGAAATTAAATAAAATTAAATAAATGTGTTAACTTTGACAGTCCAACCTCACATACTATATTACAATATGATATAATTCAAGAATTACTGAAATAGTTCATTGATTTTTATTATTATTATAGAATTTATTTAACTTTTTCTTTTGTATTCAATTTATTATTTGGTATTTTTAATAAAAAAATATATATACTTTTTTTATTTATATTATATAGTGCATCTGTGCTGGGCTAACCAATATGAAGGGCCAGTATGATCATATATTACAAAAAGGTACATAATTTAACAAAAAGGTCAATTTCACAGTCAACTTCTTGCTGCTACTACAATGACCCTTTTTTCATAGTGGTGTTGTCAGCTATTTCAGAGTGGAAAAGATGAGTAATCTGAGGCCTTAGGGTGAAAGGGTCACCTGAGGTCAACGCAAGCACATCCATCATCAGTGGAGACAGGAGAACACTTCAGCCTTGTTCTGACAAATGTTTACCCAGCAGAATCTGTGTGGTGGCCCTTCTTAAGAGGCTGACCTGGTTTTGTATGTTTCTCTCCTCTTTAATGTGTACAGAATGGCGCAAATTAAAAGTCAACGCTTTTATAGAAAAAAACATCACCCTGAACGAATGCACAGTTCCTGCCAACCCTCAAGATTTCAATGGAATAAATGCACTTTTTACAGCCTAAATACATGAATGTTACTCACGCATACACATCCCCCATGATTCTTGATCCTTGCAGCTGGGATGATGTCACAGATCATTTTCTTGGTTTGGTCCACCTCCGCTATAATTAGACTTTCACCCTGCAAGCCCTTTCTATCTTCACAGACATGCACAAACCAGGATCTATGTCAAACAATGAATTAATTATAGCTGCCCCACAATCAGCCAGAAAACACAAAGCTTTTTGACAAAAATGAACTGTTGCTCTGAGGAACTGTCAGTGATTTCAGATGCTCACTTTTTCCATGTCTGGAAAACTTGAGCACACAGGCCTTCATGCATGATCACAGCAGATCAAAGATCCTTTTCTAATCTGGGGTCGATTCAGGATTTAAGTGTTGTTGTATTTTTCACATCTGACTTGTTTTTCCATAAACTTTTGAACTCTTACTGACAAGCTTTAACAGTCAAAATAATTATATGTTCTGCAGAATATGTGTGAAGATACTAAAAATGATACTGCTCAAAAGTTTGGGGGTCGATTTAAGACACTTAAATGTTTCTGAAAAAAAAAAAACTATGTGATTACAATATTTCAGTTTTACTGTATTTCTAAAATATAGCAATTAAAATAACTCTTTATTATTTGATGACCAGAAAGTAAAAAAAAAAAAAAAACAGCATTTATTTGAAACATAAATATTTTTAGTATGATATTATGTGTGTCTAATTAGCACTAATAATATTCTTGTAATATGCTTTCTAAAAATAAAAAAAAAAACTAAAATGTGTAACCATTAGGGGTGTAACGGTTTTCAAAAATCACAGTTGGGTCCGATACGATACTGTAGTGTCTCGGTTCGGTATGTTTTCGATACGGCAAAAATACAATAAAAAAAGAGAATTTATTTGTTTTTTTCCCCCACATTTTTATTTATTAAAACTAACATAATATGTTATACTTAATAAAAAGTAGATTTGATCCATTTCAAATCGTGAAAGCTGAGCGTCCCGTGTTCGTAGACCGTGCGTGCCATCCACTGACATCCAGGGCGCCGTTTCTTCCT
>JAUCMU010000027.1:7419062-7434513 GCA_032275025.1 Enteromius treurensis | reverse complement strand
ACATATGTGTGCATATGTAATACAAAAAAAAAAAAAAAAAAAAAAAAAAAAGATTAATACTTAATATATAATACTTACCTATAAATATATATATATAGCTGATTCTAGAATTGCGGGTACATTTGGTGTCCAAAGTCTGTTACCAAGGTAGAGTAACAATGTCTACCTTGGTAACATACTTTGAATAGAATTGACAACTTTACTTTATTTTTTCCAAAAACTCAGCTTGCTGGCATAAACGCTATGAACACATGACACTAATGAAAACATGATTGAAAGGCCTTTAAATAACCCAATGTGAGTCCATGAAAAAGATATTGTAGTAAAAAAGCTGACGTCTTTCAAAATAACTCTTGGTGTAAGAAGTATTTAGATTAAAATATACTGTATTCTCAGAGAGAGCACAGATACTTTTGAGTGCTTCAGATCTTATCAGTGAGTGAAAGTGATATCGTTTCCTGTAACTCACTCAATTCTGAGAGATAATGCCACTAATTTAAAGGCAAAATATGGTACAGTAACAGAGTTGACGCATGATTTATGAACACACATTTTTCTAAGAAAACAAATAATTTTGAATTATTTAATGTTGTTGAGTTACGTAACTATTCACTTCTTTTATTATAAAATGAATACAATTTTGGCAAAAGGAAAGAAAAAATTTTGATTGCACAATGATATACAAGGAAAAAATACACAGACTAATTCGGACAAGAAAAATTCATGATTTTCAGCTATTTGAGACTTTTTTAGGAAATGTATTATCTTATTAAGGACTATAATTTTTTTTTTATTTCATAACAATTAGTAAAGAATAATAACAAAATTATTAATAATAAAAATATAATGAAAAAAGAAAAAAAAAATATTTTGGGGTACCAAATGAACCCTAAATTATAGAACCACCCTAGGGCTGGGCAATTAATTGAAAAGTAATCGAAATCGACATTCAGAACCTATAATCGATCACATTTTTCCAGGTCAATTATTTTCCCATTAAAAACACAACTGCGTGTGAAGTCACGTGACCCCGCTCCGTTACATTACCCTGCGTTCACACCAGACGCGACTTGGACGAACATTTTGAGTTTACTCGCTTCATTCGGACGTTCAATTCGCTTCACAGCAAACGCGAATTTGCTTGTTATTGGAGGTATTAATATCATGGATTTAAATGTAATAACTCGCGTATTAGGAAATATCTCACTCGAAATATCAGCTGTTACCCAAATGCACTCAAAAAGTGCAAACAATTCTTCTCCATACCTTTCATTGGGAAAATATGGTCAGCTTCTAATAAATATTTACTGCCAAATAAGGTAAAGGAAGTACACTTTAAGATATTGCACAGGTATTATCCCGGTAACACCTTTATTAACAAGTTTAAAAAAAGATGTCTCCCCTAAATGTTTGTTCCGTCATTTAGAAGATGAAACACTCACTCACTTATTTTGTAAATGTAAATATTCTGAAGGCTTTTGGAACCGGATATCTAATTTGATTTTTGATGTGTTTTATAAGATAGTTAAAATAGAGGAATCTATTATCCTTTTTTTGAATTGTAAAACTGGATTAGAGGAAGTTAACAATGTTTTAAAAGGTATTAATCCTCTTTGGGAAGTTTCATATTCATAAAACAAAAATAACGTCTATTACACCCTCATTTAATTTTTTTTGTAAAGACCTAAATATATATTTTTTTAATCTTTGACTTCAAATCACTAGTAACAAGAAATGTATAAAAACATCTCAAATATAAAAAAATGTTATGTGTAATGTTATATGTTGTATTTTTGTTATATGTATCCCCCAGGAAAGACAAGTCAAGTCACTTTTATTTAAAAGACCCAGAAGGACAGTTGTAAATATCACTTTTTTAGCATTGATAGCAAATCAATTTCACCATACAAGAAAAGATACAATGAAAAATAATTTGATTAAACTTCAATGCATAAGACACTAAGAAATTGAGTGTACAATTTTGAGTAAGTATAAACTTGATTTCTTACTTCCACGTCCATTCTTTTAGGGTGATGAGGGTTTCTATGCAGAAATACTGTAGTGTGGTTAAAGGCCTCTTCCACAGTACTAAAGACAGACGCTCTTCCCTGTCCAGCTGCTTTCTTTCTCTCAGAGATGAATCTGGGAGCGCAATACACAAAATCCACAAGTCTTTAAAATATGATTCAATTACATTTTAAAACACCATACAAATCATCCACTGGTGAGCAGGTTACCCATTGATGAAGTAGCTCGAGGGTGAGTTAGTTTTCAGCAAAAAAAAAAAAAGCCTTTTTGTGTAAATTATTTCTTTAAGATCAATGATGATATATCAATCTACCAGTGACTAAGGCAGGTCCGATTATCTCCACAGGACGTTTTATCTCTGGTCCTGACCCTTGATCAGCTCAGCTGAGGGTTACGCTGTGGTTGCCAGCAGATAATTGAGCTTTCTATCGGCTTAACAAACCTGTAGAACTGCCATTCTGCTTGTCTTTAGGCCCTAGTCTCTTCTGTGGCTGTTCACATTCTGCTCCATTTGCAGCCATCTCCCACTACTGTTTACAGTTTAGACACCTGCTCACAGAAAACAAACTTTGTAATGTCCTCATTAAAGACAGCCGTTAAAACATGACTCACTGAGGTCTTGGTAAATTTGCTGAAGGCAGACAAACATCTCAAATCAAACTCTGGAAGTGTTGATGCTGGTTTGACCTCTCAAGAAAACCTTGAGTGGATCAGTAGTCTTTAGGGAATATATGTTGATCAAAAATAAATAAATGAAATTCATCTGATGATACCGAACACTATTACAATCAATAAAACTGCCTAAAAAAGAAAGCGTTATAATGTATAATAGTACCAGTATATTCATTAATTTCCCCTCACAGGACTCTGATCACCTGTTTGGGTTGAACTAGGACCTTTAACTAGCACTTAAGCTAACCCAACTAAGCTATAACTTCATAGCAGAAGATTAACCAACTGATTAAATACGGTTATAGTATATGAGCATGTTTGACAGTTGTTGGGTATTTACCAATTAAAATAAACAAAATATTATTTCCAGATTCCATTTACATGTTATATTTATTTCAAACAGTCCATGTGGGTGATGAACCGGCAAGAATTAGCTGTCTGGGGTTAGCTTTGAGTCCCCTGTCGCTGTTTATATTTGATTTCAGACTCAGCGTCAATTACATAGTGATGTCCACATAGTTTTAGGCTACAAAGAGTGAAAAGTGTCACAACGGAGGTCATGTAAAGTGACGGGACACAGTCATACCTGCAACCACTCTTCCGTCCTGACAGCAGCAATAAGCGACAACAACTGCCACAGGAAATGACTCACGTTCACTGGTGAATAGTGCGCTCGTTCCAAAATAAAAGTCCCAGAGCGAACGACAGCGCGCTGACTGGCATCTGTTCAGTAGATTTTATCATGACGCTAAAATTCAGCGAGCTTTAGGTTTGGAAGTCATCTTTTTCAACATGCTCTAAATATTATAGAAAGTTTGTGCTTATTAAATTAGGATAGCATCTTCGCCGTGTGGCTTGGGGTCTCTATCGATAAATAATAAGAAATTATATTTTAAAATGAGCAGCTGGTCTTTTATTCTGCTATGTGGGTATCCGGAATCAGAATATCTGACTTCTCACGATTTTTTTAGCGCAGTATCGAATGACCGAAGGAAGTTCATGTCCTTTCCAGTGTGCCTTTTTATACACGTCTGTAATGTGGCTTTACCCCGGGCTTTTTTATTGTCGTTTGAAGCAAATGAGCTTTTACAAAAATACATTTTTGCAAATCTCTCCGCAATTCTCCCTCACTTTAAACTTTAAATCACTAGCCCAATAAATGGCGATTTATTGTAACGTAACGTTACATGAAGGGGGTCGCCGTAGAGAGATTTTTTTTTTTCACGGAATAAAATAAATTATTCAAATAAATTATATAAACTACACAAAATATATACATTTTTTTTAGTTTCTTCCAATATGACTGTCATATCCTCTAGCAAAGCTGAGAAAAATGACCATGTGCACCTTCAATGCCTGTTGTGTCTGTGATTTGTGGAAAAATAAAGTGGCAAGCTATATGATGGAGAATGGATGAGTTTCATTTTTAATGTTTGCCAATTTACAATCAAGCCACCAAAATAATCACAATCCTGTGAATTTATTCCCCAGTTTTCTGAATCTGCAGATCGCACACAAATCTTACAGGTGGACAAAGCATTGGCATCCATTTGCGTATTCATTCTTCTGTACACTCCGAATAGTGAGCTAGAACAGCACGACACCTGGCACACATAAACCTCAATACAAAGAACCGGATGAGTAAACACAGAAGTCAGAAGAATCAATGTATCCCTTGCTCATTTATGGAAATGGATTCACACAAGAGAGAGCACTGTATTCAATACAAGGAAAGGTCACCTGTTACACATGGAGTGAATGAGATGTTAACAACTACGAGATCGATCGGGGGAAACCTGTTTAGGCCTAAGGGATTAAAATCATTTACTATATTCATGTCTGTATGCGCTTAAAATTTCCATACAGCTACATACTTGTGTAGAATATCAGATTATTACTTAGTGTTAGCTAAATGTACTCATGGATGCATACGTTCATGTTCAAATATTGTTTAACCTTTTTCAGAATATACAATAATGAAATGCATTAAACAGACTGACAGTGTAAGCTCTTCACATACAATACATCAAAATTAAGAGATTCTACATTAGTTTCCTCTCACGACAGAGTGCAAATCAGATGCTTCACCACATATTTTAAGGTTAATTGCTCTTCTCGACACTTCACTTACATACACAAACCATGCCCCCTTAAAAAAAAATAAATTAAAAAAAGAGAGGGGGGGGGGGTGACTAGTGATAATAAGCATTAAATATGGAATGTGAAATTACAAAAAAAAAAAAAAAGTGGTCCGATCATTTTCTTTGACAACACAAATAAAAATGTCCTTCATTGCATTTTAAGGAAAATAATTTAAAAGATGTAACTTTTTGTCTTTATATAACCTTGTGAGTAGACCACGAAAAAACTATTAAGGAACTTAAAGAGAGATGGATGGACAGCTGTGGGCAGGAGGGCTTTACATGCCATAGCCGAAGCCTGGCTGTGCGGGTTGGCCGTAGCCAGTCGCCGAGGGGTAACCGTAGCCATAAGGCTGCTGTGGGGGAACTGCGACGTTGGGGCCTGCAGTGAGCATCAGCTGTGGTGTGCCTAGAAAAAATTGATTAATGCAAAAATGATTATCAATTAGTTGGTTTAGTATGCAACTGTAAATGATTTTACACAAGACTACTAGGCATTTGTTGTGATAATAGAGCCATATATTGGGCATTTTCAATATTTCTGAGGGAAAATATTACACTCACTGTATTTGTATATCACACAATTAATTATATATCAATAACACAGATACTTGCTAACATTAAACAAAATCACAAAAAAAAAAAAAGTTACTGCACATATTTCTAAGTGAAATTACATCAATTGTATATGTATTTTACCTAACTTTCAATTCCATTCATCCTTGCTAGCACTAAACAAAACAATAATAAAAACAGAAAAAATAAAACACCACCAAACAAAACAAACAAAAAATGTGTGATAATATCTGGTATTTTGAGGTTACTGTAAATATTTTGAGAAAAATTACATAAATTATATACCTGTGAATTATGACTCATACTTGCTAGCATTAAACAAAGAAACAAAAAATGTGAATAACAAAAAATAAATAAATAAAACAAACTTTATTTTCACATATATTGTATTTTAAGGTTACTGCAAATATTTTTAGATACATTTAAATCAATAAATTGTTGTAATTAGAATAATCTTTAATCTCTAATAGAATAAAATGTATAAAAATAAATAAATAAAATAAAAAAATTGTAGCATGTAAAGATAATACATTGTGGAATATTATATCATTTGAGGTTACGGCAAATATGTTATATATTAATAAAAATATTACATTAATTATATATGTGAATTAAATATACATTTCATTCACGCTTGCTAGTATTAAACCAAACACACAAAACAACAAAAACATGAACAATTATTTTAAATACCACCTAAAATAATATACATTAATAAAACAACTGACTCCTAGATATCTGTATTAGCCATATAAATACTATACTGCTTGACCAATCATTTGTAGTTGAGTAATAAAAATTTGTCTTATATGAAGAGGGAGTGTAAGTGTCCTACCATAGACAATGGGTTGTGCCTCTGTGAGCTGCTCTTCCTCTTTCCTCAAAGACTCTGAAGCATCCAACTTGTCAACCTGAATAAAGGAGAGTAAGAAAGGACGACAAGAAAGGAAAAATGAGGAAATAAATACTCTGAAGAAAGGTAGTAATGACTGATGGATGGGACCATTCATGGGAGATGCATAAAGCCAAGCTTAATACAAGGTGCACACGCTTTCTAAGCAGGTCTCAGGGCACAAGCTTCTTGCCAAGGCACTCCATACCCTCTGACAAACACTTCCCATTCAAATAAGCATCCTATTATTTACTACTAGTCTACGCCATGAAACAACCAAAAACATCATCTAATATAGGTGACAAACATGACAGATTAGCCAGTAAAAGCCAAGTAGGGCTGGGCAACACATATCGCTCGATATAATCTGTGAATGAACTGGCGCTTTATTTAAAAACAGCTGATGGAGATTTACCGCTAATCAAAGAACCGGCTTTACTGAAGACATGCGCATAACATATTGAGCAATATATAATGTCCAGCCCTAAAGCCAAGTTGCAAAATTTAGACCGTATCTTACCCATCCTTATGGTTTAAAGCAATAATTCACCTAAAACGTTAATTACTCACCCTCATGTCATTCCAAATCTTTTTTTTTTACTTCAGTGGAACACAAAAGTAGACATTTTGAAGAATGTTCGAAATGTTATTTCTCATATAAATGAAACTGCCAAAAAAAAGTCCCATAAAAGTGGTCCTTGTGACTTTTCAAGTCTTCTATGATAAGAGTTTTATGATATGTTTTGTCATTTTTGGAGCCTTAGTATGTTTCAATTTATGGAAAAGAGCACCGGAGACATTCTTCGAAATTTCTCCATTTCTGTTTCACAGAAGTCAGTCAGTCAGGCGGTCAGTCATACAGGAATGGTACATCATGAAGGTAAATAAGTGTTAACAGAATTTGAGTTTTTGTTTGAAACATCCCTTTAAAATGTTGCATTTGGGTTCAGTTCTCTACATAGAGCTGGGGTCAAGTATTTAATTGTTGAGCAGGCTTAAAGAGATCGGCAGGTCACAGTTTCGTCGAGAGGAAGAAATCATGCCACAGGTGTAGTTTGTTATTCCCATGTTAAAAAGAGTGCATGAGAGAAAGGCAGAGTAAGTGTGAAGGTGTGACGGGGTGAGAGATGGTTTATACAGCCATTCACGGCTTCCAGAGGCAGGCAAAGCCAACAGCCACGATCCCTGACCTTTCAAGGGGGCTACCAACACTCTAAAACACATGCTAGGAAAGTATCTACAGCATACAACGGTTTAACTTTGGTGAAGGACCACACTTTCTCATAGCCGTCTGTAAAATCCAGCTTGAAAACAAATCGAGCAACTCTTAGCTTACTTAGCTTAAAGTGTAAATTGTGAAAATGTGGTCACTTCATTGTGATGTCATCTCATTTTGAACCTATTTACCTAAATCAGTCTCCTACAGAATTAGCTGATGATCTTTAGCAATTTTACCACTTCTAAATTAATAAACAAAATCGTTTAGTTGGCAAATCAATGAAACTCATCAGCTAATTCCAGCTTTCATCATCTACGGGTCTGAGGCGGACTACCACAGCGTCTGGCAAACGGATGGTCAGTAAACTAGAAGAAACTCAAGGAGAGTCTAGTTAAGGTGTGTATTTAAAAGCAGCAGAGTGACATGGGAGGGAAGAACTCATGCAGATTCTTCAAAGTTTCAGTCTTCCAAACTACAAGGGTTAAAAATGGAATAAGAGTGAACCTTCACCTTTTCCTTAATTGCATCAACCTGAAAGGGAATTTAAGAGTGGCAGCTTAAGAAAAAAAGCAAACTTAACAGTCCAGCATTGCAAAAAGCAGATAGAGAACAAATGCAGCAATCTCTAGAAGTGTTAAAAGAAATGAACAGCGAGAAATCAGAGAAGATACGATTCAACTGCCCTTCCTGTCCTTGATACTCCACTAGCATTTGGTTTTTCCACTAGATGAATCTATACCTATACACAGTGGGACTATAAATCTAAACTTCAGCAAGTCTGGCTATGGTGATGAAATATTTCCTGATGAATAAATGTCCATGAATGAAAAAGTCAACATGCAGTAGCATGTAGAAAAAAAACTAATTCCAAATTATACAAATAAGAAAAGGAAGGAGGTATTCAAATTTTGTTCCAAACAGCTTTTAAGTCATCTTAGAATGGATGCACTGTATATTGGCATGCACAGTCATTTAAAAGTTTGGAATTTTTATTTAAGAAAGAATTTATTCAGCAAGTATATAGTGCATTAATCGACTGTGATTGTAAAGATTTTATATTACAAAACATTTTAAATAAATGATTTCATTTTAACTTTTTAATAAATCAAAGAATCCTTCATATTAATCGTTTCTTGAGCATTAAATCAGCATATTAGAAAGCTATTATGACACTTAAAACAGGAATAACGTCTAGCTTTAAAATCTAGTTTTAAAACAGAAAACATTTATTTTAACAATAATATTTCCTAATTTTAAGGTTCTACTGTATTTTTGATCAAATAAATGCAGCTTTGCATCAGAGACATCCTTCAAAAACTTCTGAAAGGTGTTTTACGTCATATTAATTACAGGAATTTTAATGTATTGGTATCGGCTGATATTAAATATGTGGTTGTACCTGCTCAAGTACCTACTTATACATTTGTTTTAACTAAATTTGTCATTTAAAATGAATTATTTCAAGGAAATAAAAAAATAGGTTATCATCATCAGTCATAAAATAAAAATAATTATTGGCCAGAGAAATATTTTAACTGAAAGGTATCAATAAAAAAATAGTGATGGGCTGTTTAAGCTAACAGGTGGGGTGCTATGTATTTTTATTTAATAGAATACAGCATTATTAGTCAAATGTATCATTTCTACACTAGGTTTTGGAAGAGACCTAAAGAGTTTCC
Organism: Enteromius treurensis; assembly: GCA_032275025.1. NCBI lineage: Eukaryota > Metazoa > Chordata > Actinopteri > Cypriniformes > Cyprinidae > Enteromius > Enteromius treurensis. The sequence continues at coordinate 7,425,306 of JAUCMU010000027.1, read as the reverse complement.
ACTGAGAAAACGGGTTCATTTAAAGCAGGGATCCTCCAATCTGGTTGAACAAGATTCGCTTTCCTGCCAAGTTTAGCTCTAAACCTGAGCATGCTAATCAATGTCTTCAGGATCATTCGAAAATCAGATAGATGTGTTTGATCAGCGTTGGAGTTTAACTCTGCAGCAGACCCAAAGGATCTTCTGGATGCAGGCTCACCTTGCTGAGGTATTCCCTCATGACCTGGATGAAGTAGGGCATGGAGAAGTCCATGAGGTTGTGCCTCCACGAGGTCTCCAGCACCACGTCGGGCCTCAGCAGGTCGTAGCATGTGAACAGGCAGGCGGCAAAACACTCTTTCTTGTCTTCCTGCAAGAACCACTGCAGCAGCTCCTCAGCCAGCTCCGTGTCCTTTGACTCTGAAGCATACTGCATTGCGTCCTGTGGAAGAGAGACAAGAACAAAGATTCAGTTAACAAGATTCAGTCCTGCCAAAAACATTCTCAGTATGACGTCCCATGAGGTACAAGAAGGGAAAGAATGTAAACGCTATGGGGTCCATTGAAAAGTAAAAATAAAAACAGTATATAAATATCTTTGTTTAGTTTTTTTTTTAGATAAATACAAGTTAATTTGCATTAAAATAAGGTATTATATAAATAGCACATTTTATACACTTATTAATAAGCAAATATATGACTACATAATTTGATTATAATTTTTTTTAAATCTAACATTTATTTTAATGTAAGCAATAATGATGTAAATAAATAAAAATTAGGCCATGTAAAAAAATAATAAGTAAATAAATGCGTAAAAGTAAGAGTTTAGATCAAAATAAATACATTAATATATATATATATATATATATATTTTAAGCTGAAAGGGAAATTTGAATTAAAATGCTACTATAGTATACTGTGATGACTAAAAACGTATTTTGATTTATTTTTTAACATTTATTTTCAATATTTTCATTTATAATGTAATTTTTTTTAAGTATAAATTATATCATTATTACTATTAACTTTTTGTTATTAAAACAAACTATATTGACACCTTTTAAATTTTATCATGGGAGTCGCTCACATAAGAATGATCATATTCGGAAACCCTGGCATCTGAAATATTTAAAAGCCCTGTGGTCTGTTCCATAAAACAAGTTTACCAAATAAGCCAGGTTTATTTCAGTTAGTCTGATTTTTTGCCAGTTCATTTGGTTTAAAATAAGTCTGACTATCTGCCATACGCCTGGCTTATTTGGTAAACTTGTTTTATTGAACAGGCCCCTGGTATAAGAGATGTTGGCTGAGGGTAAGACCTTGTAGAGTTTGTCTTTCTTGCAGAGCTCCACGCTCTGCTTCCAGCGGTTGTTGCCTTTGAACAGGTAGGCGGCAATTCGCCTGAACTCGATGAGTTCATGCTTCTCCAGGCTCAGAGCCAGAGATATGTTGTCGAAATTATCGTAGGCATCGATAGATGTGCGCAGAGCCTATGGAAATAAAAGAGAAAAAAACAATAGTTTGCAAATCTGCAAAGCAAGAAATGGTTTATAAATTTACAGGCTGTGTCCAAAATGGTGCATTTGATACATACCTGATAATCTTCCTCCGTGATGAAGAGATTATTTAGTGCCTCGTTTACAGCCTTGTTGTTATGGTTCTGTACAGACCTCAGGTATGGTTTCACCAACGACAATTGCTTGACCTAAAAACAACAAATCAAAACATCCTTTTAAAAACAACCAAATGGTTGATTTTTAAAGATATGATGGAAAGCAAAAGTCGCACACTGTACCTTGCTGAAGAAGTTGACGGCACGAGTGTGGTCGAGACGTGGGGACAGTACGATCAACAGGTCATTCAGTAACAGCGGTTTGAACTCCAGGTAGAACTGGACAGCTTTGTAATAAAGCTCAACATTAGCAACCTGCAACAACAGTTAACAGCAAGGCTTAAAATTCATTAAAAAAAATAGAACGTTTTCATTCGAAATGAGTGAAAGTTTGACAAAGTCCCAACCAAAGTTCAAGTAAAATTTGACAATACCTTGGTTATGATGTCCTTGAACTGGCTCTCCTTCCAGGCATCTGAAGGATGGTTCATCATGGTGATGATGGCGTTGTCAAACTCCTCATACTTATCATACAGGAAGACTAGCTCCGCCCACAGGTGAGCCTGCTCTGCTGCTCTCAAAACCTAAACGCACACATTTATCCAATCAACCAACACACAGAGATGATCCACTGTATATATACAAAGTTTGCTATTTAATGCTACTTAGTTTTGACCAAATATAGCCACTATTAACATTTACAATATAAATTTGAAGTAGACAGACCTTGGGAATGTTGACTCTGGACCAGAAGAGCTCCAGGTGCTCCCTCATCTTCTGTGGTTTGAATTTGGAGTAGAGGATGGCCAGTTCAGTGAACATGCCCATGTGAGCGCGCTCAAGCCCCAGCGCCGCCTCCAGCATGGTGATCAGCTCCTCGAAATAGCCACGGTCCTAATGGAGAAACCACAAATATCAGAGGGTGTCAATGCCCTGATGAACTTCATCACTTCCTGTATTTTGCCTGTTTTTGACATGGGCAAATTGCATTTAAAGATATTTTTTTTTAGGAAACTGAATCAAGGTATTATGATGGCCCTACAGTCAATATTATAGCTTCATTTACGTTTACTATAGAATTATAAGGATTACAAATATTTTCCCAACTTTTCCTGATTGTAGGAACTCCGTTAATATCTCATGCTATGAAAATGCCACCAAACCTACATTAAATCATTCTCACCTGGTAGTAGTTGATGAGCTCCTCAAGTTCATCAGCATGAACGACAATATGCAATCCACACATCTGAGCCAGACGAAACTCCTTCCCATCAACACAAGCAAAGCAAACCTACAAGCAGAAGAACATCTTTGTCACAATGTAAACAGAATGTATATATATGAAGAGTTTAGTTGCAAAACGTGATAAACGCCATTTTTTGACATCTGGATTTTATTATTGGATGTTCCTTAATCCATGTGTGAATTCATGCCATTAATACAATTTAAGAATGTACATTTTAGGCCTACTACAAAATGTATTTTTTCACCAAACGCGATATCCGCCAGACCAGTTTCTTTACAAAGTGCGATATAACGGTTATAGAACGAGCGAGCGAGCGCAGCATCCCCTGGGAAGAGAGTCAGCGCCGCTGAATACATTTTCGGGAGAAAGCACTTAAAACTTAAACTTTAACCACTTTAAGATGTTTGACAATGTTAAGATAAATGTGTTGCATTTTGGCATGGTTTTTGACTTATTTATGAACTATTTATGGACATAAAATTGAATAAAAAATATCCTGGATTTGAAGAATATTGTTTCCCTGACCTTCACTGAGCTCAAGTAATATTTTAATATACAAAAATTGTGAATGAACTTGACTGTTGTTGTCTTACATAATAATGACAAATAACCAACATTTCTCAAAATGGATATATCTCGTTTTGCAACGGAACTCTTCATATATATATATATATATATATATATATATATAGAGGCAAAACAAATGGCATCAAAGCCATTCACATGAACACAGCAAGGTAACTTGCAAGTTAAAATGGTTTCTGTAACTGTAGAAAAGAGCGAGGATGTATAACCAGACCTCTTTCCAGGTCCTTGTGCTGTTGGCTTTGCGGGCTCCATCGACAGCAGCCTGATACTCGCCAAGATGCACCAGAGTCGAGGCCAGACGGCCAAAGTTAGATACATTGTTATATAGTAATTTAGCTGCCTCGTACATTTTCTCATCATAGCATCGGTCACCAACCTAGAGAGAGAAAAAAAAAAGCTAAATTAGTTCAGACCATCAACCAACCATACAAAACATATAATTGAACTAAACCGCAACATTGAATAGAATAAAACCGATTTCATTTCATTTATTACTTAACCTCCATGGGCTTTTTTATTTTTTTCATTATTTTACGTAAATATATCTAAATATCCCAATAGAGCAAATCACAAAAATACACTTATGAAATTTAAAAAAATAATTAATTTAGGGGGCATTGCCATCTATTTTTTTTTTTTCTTAGATATCCGTATTTCCGGTGGCAAATTTTGCCCTATTCATTTCTAACCTAGCATTATAATCCACTTAGTCAAAGCAGGAGACTCGTACTTGCTGAATGTGTGCGTTGTTTGGCCCATTAATAAACTCCTCCAGTTCAGCTAGACGGTTAGTCTTGGCCAGGGCAAAGATCAGCTCTGTCTCTACATACGATTCACGGGCCTTCTTACGAGCCATCTGCAGAAACTTGACCAGATCCTCCCAGTTTCCTGAGGAGAAAGGAACAATAATCTCACTACTACACCATTTCTCATATTTAGATGAGTTTTGGATTCAGGCACTTTATATTGGTTCTTACCGCTTTGGGCTGCAGCTTGTCCCACTTCCATGTAGGCCGAGGGGTCGTCAGCTTTGATGTAAGAGTCAATGGCCTCTTTCACCAGCCCCTTCTGCAGCTGTGCTTTAGCCAGCTGACTCCACACGGCTGGCTCATTACAGCGCTCAGCAAACTCATAGGCTCGGTCAAGATTCCCAATGTGCTCGATAAGAACCTACAGTCAAGAAAAACGTTCAATCACTTGAGATCGCAAAAAAAAAAAAAAACTAAGGGCAGGAACAACATTTATATAGAATACATAAATATAATAATTGGGAGAGAAGATGTACCTGCACTGCTGATGTGTTTACATCAAACTTCCTGAAGATCGCAAAAGCCTCCTCGAAGAGCTCATTGCTAATGGCGATGTTAGCGATGTCTGGGGCGTCGTAGTTGTCGAGGCGGTTGATGTATTCCATCACACGAGTGCGGTCAGCTTTGATGGCCGTCAGAATCAGGAGGTTCTGCAGGTTCCTGGGACGCGAATGATGGAAAAGCAAATGTTTAATCAATGTAAAATCATTGATGGAAATCATTATGTCCCATCAGCGCTCGACTGAAATGACCTGTGTTCGCTGAAAACGGAGTTGTCCAGAACAATCTTCTCCAAAAGCTCAATGAGTTCATTGGGTAAATCAGCAGTCATGAAAGCTTTGACAGTAACAGACACTTCCTCAGGGTCCTGAGTCTCAGAAAGGGCAGTTTGAACAACCTGTGTTGGGCGGGAACACAAGCTGGATTTAAGTTTTGAAGCACTTTTTAGTATCAACATACTTGAAGTGGACATAAAATCGAAATTTGCCCCATTTTCTTTCCTAAAGCATTAAAATGGTATTTTATCATTTAAAACCAGGCTGAAGCATTGTTCCATTTTTGAGTTCCTCCCCTTCAACCAACTGGATGCATTCTAGTATGTAATACATTATCAATAGACTTTTTAAGTTGTGCCATTTTACTGCGAACTGTAAAATTAAAGAACTAAAATTGTATGCAAAAAGAGCTTCACGTTGTATGTTATTTTCTAATATGCACCTGGTCGATTAGGGGTCTCCTGTAAGGGTTGCTCTCCAGAAGTACACTAGCCCACAGTTCAGGGTCCTTACGACGCACAAGGTATCGGGACAAACTCTTGAAGAGCGAGTTCTCATTGCAAACCTGTGAAGGCAAAAGAAAAACAATTTATAGCGGTTTCCCTCCATTTTAGGAATTGAATTTATCAATCAACACGCTCAAAACAATCTCTTAAAATATTCTGCTGCAAACAAACAGCTAAAACAAAAGCAGCATTGTTCCTTACATGGATGAGCTCTTGGTCACACTGCCCTCTTTCGTAAGCCACACAGGCCAGATGGGGGTCCCTCTTCTCGCAGTACTTGCCCACCACGCGGCTGTCATAGTAGGGGTTCTCTCGGAGGAAGCGCTCAGGGTTGTTGTTGCTGTCGATGTAGATCTTAGCCAGGGCATTATGGGTAGCAGGTTCCTCACAGCCCTCGTGGATACGGGCCTCCAACCACGGCAGAAGCAGCTTCAGTCTGTCAGACATCAAAACAGTAAATATTTTGACCAATGCAAACTAGTTTTAACCAAATCAGACGACAACAATATAAAACGCTATAACTGGCCAAATGTCAATATGATAAAAGATATTATTTGACAATATTGTTCTAATTTAACAACAGAAGTGTTATTTATACTTTTAGACAGCAATTTAAAAGTGTTTATTCTCAAGTTACCATTCGACAATTTTTTAAAGGTGCCATAGAATGCATTGAGAGAATATTTTAAATTGTTCTCTGATATGTACATAGAAGGTATGTAGCT
>JAUCMU010000027.1:7401947-7416291 GCA_032275025.1 Enteromius treurensis | reverse complement strand
ACACACATACAAAAATAAATTATTGAATGCAATGAAAATTAAATACATTTATATTGTTCTGAAAAAAATGGTATCTGTGGTATCCATAGTTGTATCCAAGCGTCCATGTGGAACTTTATCATAAAAACAGTAATGAACTGTTATTAGAATTATCTGGACAAGTCAGACCAAATACACAAATATGGAGGTCCACAATTAATATGGTTATGCAAAAAAAAAAAAGAAAGAGCCAAATTACTTTAAAGTGATAGTTCACCTTCCATTAACTGTCCATTAACTTCCACAGAATAAAAAATAATAAAAAAACACTATTCAAGTCACTGGAGACCAACTGAGGGTGAAATATCGCTCAGTGATAACTGTATATAACTGCTCTGCCCTAATTTCATGAAAATCAGTTATGAGCGTTTCAGCAATCTTACCCTCAAAGCTCTTGAAGGACTCGAAGAGCTCTGTGAGTGACTGGGTGGAGAGCTGCTCGTGATATTTGGAGGCCACCTGGACGCAGATCTGGAGGTTCTGCCTGATATTAGCAGACAGCATGGCTCTCAGACACTCCAGAGAGTCCTCCACTGACAGAGAGCCAAAGTAGTTCACCAGCCACTACAACCAGAGCACAGCATATTACATCATCAGTCAGAGCAGAAGTACTGATGGCCATTAACACAACTATCTTATTCTACTAAAATACATGCAAACGAATGATAAAGTAACACTGGGTGCAAAAGTTGAAAGAAGATCATGTGACACCTCTGGGTTGAGCAGGTGGGTGTGGACCACGGCCCGTTTGATGTCATACAGGTCAGTATAGTGCTCCAGAGCTCTCTGCAGAAGACCTGCCTTCTCACACAGCTGAGCCACATGGGCCCTGTCATAGTGAGTGAACATCTGGTTCCCAAGGATGGCATCTGCCACCTGAATAAAAAATAAAAAAAACATGTTATGATACAAAACCGTAGAAAATAGGGAATTAAGCGAAAGTGTGTGGTTGTGCGCTGATGTTTGAAGTGAGCACCTGTGGGGCATGCATCAAGTTCATCTCCAACAAACGAGTCTGCAAAGGACCTTCAGTGGGGCGGTTGTTCTTAAGGGCATCCAACAGGAAAGACGTGCATTGCTGGATCAGATTATACTCCATAAAAACATCCACAATCTGCAGAAAGAGCAAAAAATATTAGAAAATGCACTTCTCAATAAGGTTCATTAGTAAACTACATCAGCCAACGTGAATGAACAATACTTCTTCAACATTAATTAATCTTAGTTAATGTTAATTTCAGCATTGACTTATTAAAATCACAAGTTTTATTTATTAGTTAATGCCCCGAGAACTAACATGCGCAAACTTACAACCATATTTTTAATTATCTAACATTACAACAAAGAATCAGTGGAATTAAAGTAGTGGTTATTGTTTGGTCATGTTAACCTTAGCAAACAATACCTTATTGTAAAGTGTTACCGAAAATGCATTTGTTATTGTACTACTACATTATCAGCTATGCTTATATTCAGTCCAAATTTGCAAAGATATGAGGAAATGCAAAATGCTATTAGACCTGAGTGATGTCAGCCAGAGGTTCCTCATCCTGTACGAGCATTTGCGAGAACTGCAGGCCTTGTTCTGGGCTGATCCGCATGACGTTCCTCAACAGGAAGATCCAGTCTGGAGTGTAGCCAACCTGCACACAGATGGCCACGCATTAGAGGATGGAGCTCAAATATCGAATCTCTCACACGAATAGAGCAGTTTACAGAGCGGTGTGAGAATTAGTGCCAGGAAACACATTTAAATTCACCTTTTTTGCATACAGTACAATTTTCTGGAACTGCCCGGTCTCTGCGAAACACTGGATCACTTTGTTGGGAATGTTGGCCCTTAGATAAACACTAAGTGCAAGAGTGGGATCCACAGACTTCACCAAATCACCCAACTCTTCAGAGCACTCCAGCTGCAGGAACCAAAAACAGATGGTTTACATTATGTATCACTTCTGAATAACAAAAATAACATTAGTGAAAAATACCTAAGGAGTTCTGCTTGTTTGACAATTTCATTTCTATAGGCTTTCTGGTTGTTTGCAATAAAAAAACAACACAATTTTACAAATCATTCTGTTTAGCTAGTGAATCAGTGATACTTTAAAGTAATAGTATACCCCAAAATTTTAATTTATCATAATTAATACACCCTCATATTATTCCTATCCAAACCTTTATGATTTCAAAGTTTTTTGTTTTTTTTAAAGAGCAAGTGAGAGAGAAATTGACTTGCCTGACCGGACAAGAAGTCTGATTAAAATTTTCATTACGAAAAATAACAAGGGAACCGGTGAAGTTTGGACACCAAAAGTTGTGTGAAAATTTTTCAGATTTTATTGCATGATAAAGATAATGTATTTTTTCAACAAATCAAGTCGATTGATTCAGTGAACCCATTCAATAAAGACATTTGCCTCGACTTTTTAATGAATGACTAAATGACTCACCATCTACTGGTGGTTAATATTATCAGTAACTTAATCCAGATTGAAGGAAAATGTAATGTTTAATAAATTATTTTATGTAAGTAACTTTTTGCATTTAAAAAAAGTATAGATTTTTATTTGTGTACGAAAATCGTAATTTGTGCATCTTTATTACTTTCCATTATTTTATCAGGTGAAAGTCATGGCTTTGCAAAACTTATAGCATGTCTATTTTATACTATTATTGGTTATTTTCCACTATTATAACAAGCACCTTTTATTATCATTCCATCCATCATTTTTGTAACTGCTATCATTGAATTGGTGCTTTGTGATATTGTATGTACAGCAATCATGCCAATAAATTTAATACAACTTTGAATCACTACCTTGTCTTCCTTTAGCCATTTCTCCAGAAGCTGTTTGCGGCCTTGCTGCAGGACAGGCCTGCAAAGCTCCAATGACTCAAACTTGTTCAGCTGGCCCTGGTCCAGCAGAATCCCAAAGTACTGCAGCAGGGGAGACGTCTGACCGGGCTGGGCAGGAACACTCTGGAAACGACGGATGGTGTCTGGGGTGCGCAGGATGCCCTGTAAGAAGCCAACAGCCAATCAGAAACCCCAACATTTGCCTGACAATGACTAACGAGGCGTCAGGTCAGGTAATGCAGTCTGCTGTACCTTTGGTGCATTGGCAGCCACTTTGGCAGCTTCAGAGTAGTTGCCACCAGCAAATAGGTTGTTGAATTTGCGGGCGAAGAGCTCCTCGGCACCTGCCAAGTTGTTGCGGACGGCCATCCTAAGGGCCAGATCAGGGTTCTGCAGCACGTTAGTTATGTAAGGGATGATGTTTTCTTCCTCCACGCACACAGACAGCACCTGAGAAACAATGACAGAGTCAGAGAGATAAAAGACATGTGACAGCATGACACTACACACACAAATACAACCAGATATATATATATATATATATACACACACACACACACACACACATATATATTAGTGCTGCCAAATGATTAATTGCAAACAAAAACGTTGTAGTTTACAAAATATTTGTGTGATCTGTGTATAATTATTATGTACAACTACACATACATACAGTAACACATTTAATGTATCAACATATTTCTGTATATTTTCTATATTTCTGAAATATATATGTGTGTATTTATATATACACACACACAATATAGACAGAACACACTTTTCTGTAAGTAATATATTTTCTGTAAGTAATATATATATTTATTCACTCTCCAGACAGCACACCTGATACAAATCAATTCTTGAAAACTTAATTTTTTTTTAATATTATTTACTTAATTTTTTAAAGTCTGTGTTCAACATTTTAGTTGCTAGTGGTGTAAAAACTCCAATTTCACATGCATTTATAGCAGCTACTGACATTGTGGCAGCACAACCCCAGTTTCCCAAGTTTAACTCAAGTGCAATAACATACGGCCAAATCCACCTCTGCTCTTATGCATCTTTTAAGCAGTAGTTATACTTGTTGTGTTTAGTTTGTTTGTCTTTCTCAAATAAACAAATCTCTGTGTGCCAACCCATAATCTGTTCCCTCACCACATTAGTGCTAAATCTGGCTAATCTCCATTCATAAGCCCATAATAATGCACTGACTAGCTGCAAATGATGCTGATATGGACCCATAACGCACCTAAAGCGACCCTCAGTGTAATGCATAAATGAAATGAGCTGGTATCCCATTAAACACTTATTTAAGTCTGTGGCACGGCCTGTGACAGAGCTGCTCATCAGTCAGCGGCTGAAACCCAGCAAACGCACCGCAGAATGCAGTAAGAGGATTACAACGGCCATCTCTTCCTCCTACTGATCCACACATGCTGTTCTCACTGTACACTCACATGTCCAGGGATCAACAAATGCTGTTATTTACAGGGTTCAGCTACAGCATCCTAATGCATTATGGACCATAGGCACACAAAGGCTGAGGTTAGAATAGCTAATATAGGTAATTAAGTTTCAAATAAAAAATAAAATCCCCAAAATAGGGGAAATTTTTTATCAAAGTAATATTCATATTTTTAGCATATTTGACGCAAAATGTAAACTTCTTAATATTTCCATAAAGAGTTCCCCCCCAAAAATAAATAAAAATTATATATTATATATAAATATACCAAAATATAACACACAAATAATAAATACCTTTCTTCCTAGGATAATATTTATGCATCTACCCTAAAACTGAATTTGTATATTTATATACACAATCCATTTTTTCCAAATGCAAGTAAAAAATTATGTAAAATGTAATGCAAGTTTTTTTACATTTTGTCAAATGAACAAAATGTATATTTACCATTGTCATTTTATTCAACAATGCACTAATACATATAAAGTATCACCTACATTTACCAGTTTTTTCATTACATTACATAAATAAATATATAAATAAATATATATATATATATATATATATATATATATGAATCTGCAGTTTTGAACCGATTCATGGAAATTATTTAAACTTAACTCTAACATATACTGAAGTCCGAAACAGAAATTTTATTAAAACACTGCTTACCTTAGGAATCATGAGAAAAAGATTTTTTTGTTTGATTATTAACGTCATGACAGCCTCTTTGGTTATTTTCCTAGCAAAAATCTTATTTCTTATTTAAAACCTACTTTTTCTGAAAAATAAATAGATAGACAGAAAGACATCAAACGACATGATCTTTGGGAAACACATCTAAAATTGTGTTAATTACTGTGATGTTCAGTGGTGCTTCATTTTATAATGCCAGCTAAACCAAGACAAACGCATTGTGAACATTCAATATATCATCCCACTCTAGTGTGGATAGTTTTGTGGTTTGATAAACGAGGAAGAGGGGGGAAAAAAACGGGAAAGTAACAATGAGCAGGGATCACATCTCCGCGCTCTCTGCATATTTAATGACTCTCGGGTCTGAGCTCCAAAATAATTCATCAACTGATGGCATCCTGTTACAGTAGATTACAGAACACTAGCTAGTGTGTTTGCACAGACTAACTATACAGAAACAAACCCCTTGGTGTCTGTCTGGAACTAGCGCAGCTGCTCCATTCAAATGTGCTGACCAAACAAGCCTAAATGTATATCTTAAGCTAAAACAAAGCCAATGCACCACTTTCTTCTTCCTGTCTGCAATAACAGCAGGCGAAGCGGTCGGTACCTGTCCTTTCCGGTTCACGCCAATAATGCCAGAAGTGGCTTCATGAGGAGCGGTGACAAAAATGGTCTCTCCACTGATCCTGTTCATGTAGATGCAGGTGCCCATCTCAAGGTCATACAGGTGGATGTAGCCGTATTTGGTGATGAGAAAGACGACATCATGCTTGGAGCTTATCTAGAACAACACAAGAAAGGAAAGAGCCTTCTACTTTAGTAGAAATATATTAAATCAATAAAACTAAATAAATGTATTATGTATATATGCATGTATGTTTTTTACATTATTTATGTAAAAAAAATTTAACAATATGCTTGTTCTAACTTGTACATAATAAAATTGAATATGTTTTCTTAATCTTTTAAATATTTTAATGTTTTAAATTATAAACAAAAAAAAAATTAGGATAGTGAAATTTAAAATTTGTAAAATTACAACTAATTAATATTTGGGGTAATTCATCTTTTAATGTGTCAGGAAGGTATTTTGTTGTAAATAAGCCGCACAAGATTGTTACACAGTTTAAATGTCGTGAATCATGAAAAAATTTGAGATATTTATCTTTGACTCACAAAAATGCAATTAATTTAAACAGAAACAACCGTTTAAAGCAAGATTACACTCCCTGTTTTCATCTTTGACCCACGTAAATATACACATACACATATATATGTATTTTTTACATGTTATAAATGTACATTTGTTATTATAGACATACAGTAAGAAGTGTGTGTGTAAATTCTGTTCTATTATCATTTTTAAAAAACATGTAATTTATATTTACATAATATATACATGCATGCGTGTACGAGGGCTGTTTTTCTGTTCTGATAGTCACGGAAATGTTGTGGTTAAACCTAATGCCCCAACAGACATATTTTAATCATTTCCTTCAAATATTCAAAACTATGAATACCTGCATTGCAACCGGAAAATCATTCTGGGCCTCTGGAGGGAAAAACACGTCAACTGCTTTCTTTGGAAAGGGTTGATTACCTGACGGAGGTGTTCCCACCTCAATAATGTGCAACTACAGTGAGGGACAAAAAATATAAAAACAAGAGTGACATTACATTTACAACCGTTTCAATCCAAAGACATAATTACTACTTATTTCCACACGGACACTCATTTTAAAACCAAAAAAAAAAAAACCATACCTTTCCTCCAGCCTGTCCCCGAACGGCAAAGCAGAAAAGTGTGGATTCCTCAGCATTTCCCTCCATTTTAAACTGAGCAAACCCAGCAGCATGGCCTTCGATCGGCTGCGACACCTTTCTGTCCACTGAGTAAAGTTGCATTGCGCCCACAACGCGGTTTTGCTGACAGGAAAAGGTTTCAAAATGGCATTTTAGCAGGAAAACGACAACACATGTGACACGCAGGTTAATGCGAACATTTTTTCCTGTGCATTAAACGCCGCAAACCAAATCTTAATTTGTACCTGTGCAGAAATTCCAATTAGAAGCAGCCATTTCTGTTTGGCGTCAGTGCGGTAGTTAATAATTTGACAGCCTGCTAAACTGGAATGCCGGTCAAAGACTTTGATGGGCTGCGAGTCTCCTTCCATACTCCAGTGATAGACCGCATTGTCTGTCACAAGTGCTACGGTATTGAGAGAGATCCACTTCCAAAACGTAACGTCCTCCGTCATGGTGTGGGCCTTCATCTTGCTCTTCATTTCAATGTTGAAAATCTGAAGGGTTTTTGCCGCTGAAATTCAGGAACAGAGGTCACTTGAACACAACGATGACGATTTTTTTCTCGTCCAGTTCATGAATGGATGTGATTTAAATTAGTTAACATACAGACATCAAGCGTGATGCTAAAAACATGATGTGTATGTTAAAACGTAAGTGTGAAGTGACAACAAAGATATGGACAACATGACAAAGCAGTTACAATGCAAAAGGAACAGCTATAGGACAAACACTGCAAACATTTACAAACATCAAGGCGGTCTAATTTTTAGTCCGGTCAAAATCTAGCAGGCTTGTTAATTATTAATAAGTTAGGAACTCATGTGTTGTTTAATGTATTAAAAAAAATAGGTTTTTAACACCACATTATTATTCTTGCCTGCAATCACATGAATTATCACCTTACCTCAAGTATGTGGGAATACAATTTTCTACATCATGTATAAACATGTTTAGAACTTTTAGCTTAAAATGTGAGTTGGCTAAACATGTATTAATGTATTATTCTTTTAATCAAAATACAGTGGCCCCAAAATGCAACGAGACACTTAAAGCCACACTTAATGCATACATATCACCGCAATAAAAAAATTAAATAGTAGCATTTGTTTCAAAAACAAATTAGCAGAAGCACACCTTTTCATTTAAACAAATCATTTGATTTAAAGAAAATTAAGATAAAGTATTTGGACACTAGAATTTGTCAAATGTCAGTCAATATAGTGGAAATTATTTCAAACAACTACTAAAAATCTAATCAGTTATCAGTAAACTTTTTTTTGTATGAATTTGATCCCTTCAGGTGACGGCATTCTGACTTTTTAAGTGTCCAAATATTTTGGGGGGTCACTGTATATTTGATTTAATTTCTGTTAAGCACTGTTAGTAATCTTACATTTAACAATGTTATGAGAGAAAAAAAAAAAAACACCTGACAATTTCTGAACTTTTCTAACAAATCTATATATTATTAAAAAAACAATCAGTTTCTGCACTCAGTACAAATACACTGCCATTCCAAAGTTTGGGGGCCAATAAAAATGTTTGAATGTTTTTCAAAGACATTTCTTACACTTATCAATGCTTCACTTATTTCAAATACAGTAAAACCTGTCAAATATTATATCAATTTAAAATAGCTGCTTTCTGTGGTAATATATTTTGAAATGTAATTCATTCCTGAGATTCAAAGCTGGATTTCCTGCATCATTACTCCAGTCTTTTGTATCACATGATCATTCTGAAATCCCCCTAATGTGTCAATTTGTTGCTCAGAAAATATTTCTTATTATCATCAATGTTGAAAACAGCTGTACTGCTTAAATGTGTATTTTTTAGGTTTCTTTGAATTAGAAATATTATTTATAAAATTATAAATGTCTCTGTTGTGACTTTTAGCTAATTTAATGTATCCTTGCTAAATAAAGTATTGTTTTTTATATTCTTATTATTGTATATCTTACAGACCCCAAACTTTTGAATGCTCATTATTTCCAAAACAAAAAAACACTTATCATACACAAATCATCACTGCAAATTAGACAATATATTCAGTTTCTCTGACTACTTTCAAGGTCATAATTCACCTTCTCATTCTTACAGTTGAGATGCAGAGTGAAATATATCTAGAAAGTTGCCTTGCAAATCAGATTACAGATATATTTACACCTTTGCATTGCATTACAGTATACTGCCACACCAAAAAAACAAAACAACAATGGATTTAATTTTACAATAAACAAGAAAACAAAACAAAACAGGCAGTTGCCATGTTACATGCATGTTACACGATCCCAACCCCCTCCTTACATGGCTAACCTATCATTCAACAAAGGCATTCAGATTGACCCCACATTTCACAATTCAAAATCCCACAACTCAGGATAGATGAAATTGAACTCACCGTCTGCAAACATAAGAAAGCAGTAAGAAACAAAAAAATAAAAAAAGAACAGAAACAAGCAAGAACAGACAAAGCATTTATGACGGCAAGACATTTCAAATGAGCATTTTAAAAGCTATTCTTAACCAAAAAATTACAGCTAGAAGCTTTAATACTTAACGAGACAGAGATGGCTGGAAATATGAACAGAAACTTGTTGTTTTACAATAATTACATCGTCACAAAACTTACACTAAACTGTCTCGATGGAAACTCAGTCATCTAAATTTATTGTAGTTATATATATATATATATATATTGAGGGGGTGGGAGGGGGTTGCAGGAAGACACAAGATCATGGAAATTTCTATTATTCATGCCAAAAATTATCATTACATTTCAAAAATCCATGCCTTAAGGTGTCCTCCCACTTCTCAAATGTCTTTAATGTCATAGTGTCTTACCTTTAAGAGCAATGACTTTGCTGGCTGGGTTCATGATGGCACTGTCTGCAGAGATGGGCCTGCGGATGGGCGTATTTGGATCGCTCATGTCGATGATCACCACCTGGGCCTGTTCGCCCACCTTCTCCCGGATACAGATGAACTTATCTGACTCCATCGTGAGGGTGCTAAACCCAATGTTCGCCGGGTTTATCCCTAGGTTTTGGAGCTGTAAGAAATGGACAGTTAGCATTGAATCTTATTTAACCATCTCTGTATCATATATCAATGTTGGTAAAGCACAACATGTTTACACCATCTTTATTTTGTTCCAAAATCAATAATTTAGTCTCTTTTCATTTGATGTATGATCTAAACAATACGTTTTGTGCTTTATTTACGACATGAAAAAGTCTCAGCTCAAATTAAGCTAGATTTATCTTTTTTAGTACCAAATACCCTTTAATGTGACAACACAGCACACATCTCTTACTCTTTACTACTAGTTATAGCATGACAAAATACGATCATCAGAAGGTATGTTGAAACAGTATCATAATCCTTTTCACGTTTCATCGCCTAGTGTTTCAACCATAAACAAATTTCAATAATACTGCTTATAAAGAATGTCAAATAACACTTACCTCAGAGAAACCATTTAACATTCACAGCATGCTTAAAAAAAAAAAACTATCTCTGCAGAGAAGCATTCTCCTCAATATAGTATATGCACCATATTACATAGTCTTTATATTTTTAATTAACCTGTTAGTGATATCTCATTTATTATATTGTGAAAAAATAAATGTCTCATTTAATATAAAAAAGTGAAAACGTTGTAAAAACTTAAGTATATCACTAATAGGTTTTGGCTACATAATTATTATTATTATTATTATTTTTTTTAGCGTTTCGATACAGCTCCCTTTATTTGAGCTCTGACTGTGATATCTAAAAATAAACTGCAATCTAATTTGATTTATGTACAGTTTTCAACATTAGTAGAGATATTTTTTATTAACAAAAATTGATAGAATCGAAATCCAATGAAGATCTGAATCGAATCGATTCGTGAAATCTCTATGATTAACACCCATATTTTACGTATAATTTTACGTCATTCCGATTGAAATCTTTTGTATTGTTTTTTTAAAGGAAGCACACGATTATAGTTTTGGGCAATATTGGGTAAACGATGCCTTTAAACCAGCAATAAAAGAAGGGACATTTTCCAATCGTAATGTGAATCATCCATGTCACGTTTTATCTTAACGACACATTTGCAATAAAATCCATCACATCAGGTGTGCAGCTTGATAAAGCTGGTTTAATCCTTCCCCGGTCGCTGCATCCACCTGCATAGGCTGTGTCCAAAACCTAGTGACCCAGACTGCACATTTCCAGCATCATAAGCTCTTCGTTTCGAACATCTATCATCAGTATTTTCCATCTGAACGGCGGTTTTGAACTTTTTAATTCGAACATCCATCAGTTAATAGAATCTCACACACATTAAAAGCGACCGTTCAAAGATGCTGAGTTTTTGATCCACAGCCATTGAAATGGATGGGAGGTCATTCATTGAGCTAGCGCTAAAGCTAACGAGCCATGTCCTGTCACCTCTGTAACAGCACAGCCAACGATTATTCATGCCGTGTACGAGTCGCATACGGTTTAGCCGTAGTAAAAACTCACCTGCAGGTGCTCCTGGAAGCGGATAGGCAGGATTTGAGCCATGGTTTGGGCTTTCTGTTCTCAATCCTCCCGGCCGGACTCCTCGCAAAATTTCTGCTTAGCTTTGCGAGCGACGACCTCCTCTCCGCGAACACCCCCGATTCAAAACAGATCAAGTGCAGGACTGTTGGCTTTATTAGACAGAGAATGCAAGTGTCGCGTTTTCGTCGTGTCAAGCCAATCCGCCAGATGGTTGATGTTTTTTCTCCCCTCTCTGCACGGATGGGACTCGCTCAGACCCGCAATGGCGGCGGAAACAGCTCAGACTGACAATCCGGAAGCAGCAGCGCGGACTTTGCGGCGGAAGGACATTCGCGATTTCAGCGATTTTGTTAATCAAGCAGGCGATGCGCGAAGCTCTGATTTGGTTAATGAGAGCGTTCGGGCGGTTAATATTTTAGATTTGATTTATAAGTGCCGGTATGAGTAGTCTAACTAGTAATAAATAATTCGTTTCATTTTTGCCACATCATTCAGTTCTTCATATTCTATGAACGTCATTTCCGGCTACGCTCTAGAAGTGGTTCGCTCGTGAACGAATCGTTGTTTTTGAATGAATCTTGAGTCGTTCACTGAATCTTTTTCTAACTAGTGCGGACGATAAAAATAAATAAATAAATAAATATTTAAATAAACAAACACAGGTTGTAAAGGAGCATAATTGGTATTATACGTGAGGGGAATTTGTCTATTAAAAATACAGCATTTTAATTAATTTTTTTTCATTTAGAGTCTGAACAAGAGAACACAACTGAAGAACCTTAGCTAAATATCTCATCAGTGAACGATATAAGTCAACAAATTGTTTTTGTCAAATATATTTGAGTTCCTTTGACCATTGTGGATCAAATTTTTAACCGGTGTTTAATGTAGGCACAGATTTTGCATTGTATTCTGCACCCTTGGCACTTTTTGGCCAAATGTGAGCATAAAAAGAACATTTTTGATGAAAACTGTGTCATCATTTACTCGCCCACAAATTGTCCCAAACCTGCATGAGATTCTTTCTGCTGTCGAGCACAAAAGAAGATCTTTTAAAAAATGTTATAATTAACTAAACAGTTGACAGCAGCCGTATAGAAAAAAATACTATGGAAGGCAATAGCTACCATACACTGTTTGGTTACCAACATTCTTCAAAATATTTTGTTGCGAACTGTAATAAAATAAAATAAATAAAACCCCTCAGTATCAATAAGTAAAAAAACTATTTATTTACATAAAAATATAAAATGTATATTAATAAGACTTAAGAGCCAAAGTCAAAATCCACAGGGACCAGAGTGCTGTGGCAGTAAATGAGGATTAAGTTCTGAAATCTGAGATTATAAAGTCTTTCACATTTGTATTCAGCAGCTGCAGTATCAGCGGTGAGCATATGATCCTCTCATGTGCCCTTTCTTTGCAGCCGATGCTGTTTTCGCTCCAAATAGCGAGCGCGAGCCTCTGTGATTGAGCTTTCATCGTTTCGCTTTTCCAGCTTTTTCGCTGCATCCTCTGAGGCTTCTGTTTAAACGCACACAAAACAAATGTTACAAACATTTGACACAAATTTAACTCCACCAATACGCTAAGCCTCTTCAAAGCACCTGCTTGTCTTTTTGCTGCCTCTTTCTTCTCCCACTGCGTCATCTCTTCATCTGTTACCTCTTCCCTAGCAACATTACTCAGCTCATAGACGTCGATTTCATGCAGCTTCGGCAACAGGTCCTTTACCCACTCGTAACGGATGGGACAAACTGTTCTCACGTACACCCGTGAGGTGACCAACACGTCATGGAAGATGATCCAATCCAGATGCAATTCTTGACCAAAGAGCTGAATAAAAAAAGTTAAAGTAAGTGTTAGAAATGACATGAATGCGAGTAAATAATCTCATTTTTGGATGGCTTTGATTCCTTACACATGATGAGGGATGAATGAGAACGCTAGACCCATGTCCATCCATGGTGCAGAATGACTTCCCAATAGATCTGAGGAAAACAGAACATCTTGAATACTGGCTTTGATACATATTATGTAATAAAATGAGAGTGTGGCGCTCACCTCCTGGCTACACTGGTGAAATAACCCAAGCAGAGACACTGCCGTAATAGTTCACTACGACTGCCCTCAAACGTCTCATGTGGAAAATCTTTCTGCTACATAAATGGTCAAGAACAATCGTAAGAACTCATATGATAATAGTAAATGCAAATACTGTTTAGACAAACAATCACCTGCTTCAGGCGAATTAGAATCTCCCTGAGCTGAGTCTCAATGCTGAAGGCTGACTTCACAGCTCGCCAGTGGATCCAGTGTTCTTTGCACCAGGCGGATGGATTGTCACTATTCGAATAACCAAAATAATAATGAACACCAATATTTCACATGGTTGCCATGAAGAGTTCTGGATTTTGTTTTATTCATTTGGTCAGTCTGAGTCTACCTCGCTCTGCACTTCTCAAACACACAGAGCAGCATGAGGAAATCATTGGAGCCTCCAGCAGAAGCTGCTATTTCTTTGTGTCTGATCTCTGCTTCTTTTTGTCCTTCTGGTTTACCTTTGAAATAAAAGAATATAAGGTTAACTAATATATTAAAGTATAGTAGATTTATTAGGACAGGACATTTAATCTTATTGTAAAATATAGTTAAAATATTACTACGGGGGAAAAGTATGGATTCTTCAATAACCTACGGTAATAATCTGTATGTGTGTGCATATATATTGTGTGTGAATAAATAAATAAATAAATAAATAAGCACAGAACTGTGCAAAAGTCTTAGGCCACTAGTATTTTCACCAACAGAAAATGGTTATTTGGGTTATAAAAGACAGTTATTTCTATATATATATATATATATATAGAATAACTAACTTTAAACCATTTTTTGTAGGTGAAAATATTAGTAGCCTAAGATTTTTGAATGGTAAT
>JAUCMU010000027.1:7363680-7375533 GCA_032275025.1 Enteromius treurensis | reverse complement strand
ACAGAACAGAGTGATTTCTAAAGAGCTGTTTTTGACAGGGTAAAATTAGCGTTTTTTACACTATCTTTGAGAAATTTTAAAACAAACTATATTACAAACTTTCTATTAAAACCCTGAAGAATCATATTAGCTTGTGGAAAATTGGCTTTGTATGACTCCTTTAAAGGTGATTAAGTGCAATTTAGAATAGGAAAATTGCTGTATTGGTACCGTTAACAAAATGAACTGCAGTGTTACCACATCTGTCCAAAAAAACAATCAGGCCTGTAAACATAGAATGAAAGTCCCAAAACATAAAAAGTCTCCTTATCTGTCTTTTGTAGAGTCACATCCAAGAAAAAATTTGAAGAAAAAAAAATCTTCTCTTCCGGGTCTTTGCAATAATGATCCTATCAAGAATCTAAATAGTGTACAGTACATTTCTTATCGGCTTCGTAAATTATATGGTTATAGGGAAACAGATCAGTTCAATGTCAGGTGTACATAAAGTCTCCCTAACAATGACTGTGTTACAACAGTTTTTATTCTCAAAAAACCTAAGGCCTAATTCTATTTCTACCCCTTAGCCCAGCGTTTCCAAATATTGCCAATTCGTAAGAAAGAGAGAGAGAGAAAAGTGTCACAAATTTGTTTGTTTTTGCATTGTCTCTCACACCACACATCACCCATTGCACTGATGACATGCACAGTTGTAACCAATAAGACAGGCTACATAAGCCATGGACTTCCTTGCTCTGTTGCTCTGATTGCAGAGTATTGTTTGCATTTTTTGGTACCTATTGGTAGCACCTTACAGAGACATTTCCCTGTCTTAGTTTCTAGCTTCTACTTCCTAATCTCAGTTCCTATCTCTAGTCTTAGTCAAATCTCTTGTGCGGACCAAACAACCATACCGAGTCCCAGCAGAAGAGGTCTCTGCTTCCAAGCAACTTTGGTTTGATTGAATGGATGAACCAATGACTTGATGACCTTTGCAAATGTGTGGTATTGTTTGCAATTTCTGATTCATGTGCTAAAAGGAATGTGAAAACAAACCACAAAACAAATTGTACATTGTGTTTGGTCCAGGTTCCTGGTGTGAATGCACCCTAAGACTCAGTTTAGGAGCACTTAAAATAACACCAATGGACCCTTTCACAAAGTGCTTGGTTGCCAGGTGATCTGACCAGTCGTTCGCCATCTTGTCTGACAAACAAATCAGACAGGAGAGTAGATTACACTACACTCTCAAAAAAATTACGAACCGGACCTTACAAGAAGCTGATTCTGGGATGGTACCTTAAGGGTACAATATTGTATCTCTAGTTATACCTTTTTAAACATGTTTTGGGTATATAATTGCAACTTAAGTACCTATTGTTCATTTAAAGGTATGTTTTGTTCCCCTAGAAACACCTTTGTGGTACCTTCAACTTTCCCATCAACCCCATCAACTTTCCACTGCCTTACTTGCAAAATCACTGGGTCCTCCTTTTGGGATGTGATCAGTTCTTCTAAGCCAATCGTTGGCAACCAAGTTTTAAATGTCTGTACTTCACCATCCACAGTGGACATGTACAATACCAATCTATGCCATGTCATTTTCCCCAAATACATCACTACTTTCCAAGGACACTTGTACAATGCTGGTAGGTTCTTCTCAGCACTCTGCCTTAAAAGATTCAATGTCCAGGAGAAGACGGGACAAAATGTCACATCGATGTTGTCCTGGGGTGCGTTTCCCGAACAACGATGTAACTCGCTGATTAACCACCATATTACAATCCATTGTTTTGGAAATTAACTAGCTACACACGACTGTTTCCCAAACACGGTTGCATCTCCGTTGTTTGAACCACATTAGTTCAATAACATAGGGCCATTGTTACTGACGTCACACGCATTTGATGTTACCGATGAGAGATCTCCAAGATTAAACAAGTCTGTATTGAACATGACACATATTGACTAATTTTGGAAAACCCAGAATCTTTAAATTGTGCTGGTAATGATGAAACTTGCAAACATAGTAGGCTGACCATGCTTTTGGGGAAATGTATAATATTAGATATGTATAATATAAAAATAAATATCATTTGTATAGTCCACTGGAGTCTCGTCAGTATATTACGCATGCACTGACACCTGAATTTAATGAAACCTAAATCATAATCTACTCTGAAGCTCATTGTGACAGTGTGAAAAACCCTTCAGGCCTTCATAAAAAGCCACTGACAGTCTCTCGTAAACGTGCAAACACAGACAAGCAGAGAGACATAAATAGTGACAATGGTACAGGTTGTGTTGTCAGACTGTGATATCAGCTTTCTTTTTCAAATTCAGGTATGCGAGACAGGAAAAAAGGTACACAGAAAAAAATCTAATTTTGAGGTCTATTTGAAAAAAAAAAAAAGAGGGCTGAGCATGGTTTACTTTTCAGTTAAGAGTTGCAGGTTTCTATGTTCACCACATCCTGTGACAGCGTGAGTTCAGAAATTTCAGCATGAGATGTCTCAGGTTGTAGTGTGTAGCGTATAACTTTAGCATCTCACTCATTTCACTAAGAATACTAAATATTAAATGAAATAGGTCACTATACATATGTAAATATGTTGTTTTGATAAAAACAGAATTTAACTACATTCCAGTCAGAATAATTTTAGCCAATAGCCTTTGTCAACTACTTTATTTTCAGATCTGTATGAGAACCACACCATGAGAACAAATGACCACAGTTTCCTTATGAGTGAACAATGTCAATTGTAACCACTTTAATAATGAAACATAGACTTTTATACTTCTACTTTATTCTGAGTTTTTCTTTTCAGTGAGATTGTCACTGTCATGTGTGAGACCAAATTTTGCTAACACTGGTATTTGTCTAGTTTCTTGTTACATTCTGAAAGTGTTGTTAAACACATATGCAGTTTATCTCAAAGTTCATTCAGCTGTAACAATAATAAAATTTTTTAGCATTTTTTATAATAAGCTAATAATCATAAATTGAGCTTGACTGAAGAGAAAAAGTGCTGTGTTTGAAGTAGGCGGGCTTAACAGTGAGCAGTGACTGTTCTACTTTTTTTGAAGACGACAGCGAGCTTCTTTCTGCCTCATTGTGCCAACATGTCTTTCTAAGGTGTGGAGTTAATCAAATTCACAAAATGTACAGAGGACTGCTATTTATGATTGGTATGTAATTTTTAACAGTTTTGTTGTTAATGTTTATAATTTACCATAATATTTTTTTTGAGTTGTCATGTTTTAAACTCTTTATTTGAATCTGAAAATGTCTGGGCAAAAGTAGAAACATTATTAAAACATAATAAATCTTATTATACTTATTTTACAGTCATATGCAGTGTGACAGGGTTCAATGTTCAAGTATCTCCCGTGAAGCATTTCAAAAATGATGATCCACTCTTTGGTCAAACCATTATTCAATCAGCAGATGGGTTGGTCATTTGAGTTTTATATAATTTGATAAATTTTTATTTAAGATTATCATAAAGAACATTATTGACCTGTTTTAGTAAAGATTTCTTAATTTGTCTCGTTCTAGATTTTTGGTTCCTTCCCCAAAAACTGGAGCACTTTTCAGATGCAATTTAATGGAATGCATTGAAGTAATTTCTGATGGTACATTTACCTTTATCTTTTTATAATGATGATTACTCCAGAAACTTTCTTTGTAATTTAATAATGTCTTCATAGATTTACAAACTTACTTTTTCACTGTTAAAGTCTTATTGTGTCAATATCTCTTTTAAAGATGAGAAATCTAAAGGCCGGAGAGCGGTGGCATCAGTATCTAGCCTGGAAGAAAATCATTTTATGGTGTGTATAGGCCTAAAGATTATACTTACAAAAGGTTGATCACAAAGCTATACTAAACAAGAAGTAAACTGTTTATAATCAGATCTAGTTTTCTAAAGGCTTTGAGTCTGCCGCACAACATTTCCACAGTAAACCACATAGTGTGGTTTCCTCTTTACATATGTGACAGACAGACGTGTATCAGTTCTTCAGAGAACAGGAAAAAGAGAGTTGAAAAATGGTGGTAAAATAGTTAGTGAAAAGTAAAATAGGACTAGAAATGTCAGGGTACCACATTTATTCCTGGGGAGTCGTATATGTTTTATTTACTGGAACATTTGGAAATTGTTCAGAATGATGTGACTGTCAGGAGGAAGTCATCAGCATGGTGAGTCATAACTGTGATGTCATTCAAAACCATAGTAACAGCACTTCCCCAGTAAAAACTTTTTGTTTTGTTTTTAAAATCTAAATTAGAGTTATTGTACGAAATGAATGAAAATGACTTTTGTGAAAGATAAAAATGAAATATTTTGATTTGTGGGTTTTTTTTCCCATAAGATGTGTAATCAAGTTCGTGTGAAAAGAAAAGAGTCTGAGGATTTGAACGGAGACTGCAAACTGATGAATCCCTCAGGAACAGTCACTAAAATACTGAATCCTGTTTCATTAGGTAAAATTGGGTGATTTCATAATAGTATTTAACATATTTAAACAAATAAAATTCTAACCCTTACTTTTCAAACTCTATTTCTTCTAAGTCAACAACAACAACAACAACAACAACAACAACAATCATTATCAAGGGGCATGGACTGATCAATGTGAGCAACCCTGTGGAAAAAAAAGTGTTGCCGCAGTTTGATTGTTTTAAAGAATCTGATTGCTAATTTACATTTTTATCAATGTCTACAAGATCAATGGAGGATGAGAAGAGACGCCCAGCCAGACAGTGACACAAAAGATAAGGATTATGATGGTACTAATCTTGTTTTGCCTTTAGAATAAATTAATATTATACTACATTAAGTCAGGCTGATGGTGTTGTCATCTCAAATCATCAATTATATACCTTTTGTAGATACTTTTGAAAGATTTTGTAGCTCTACACTCCTAAAAAAATATATTTAAAAAAACATTTGTTTTTGGCATTCTTTAAAAAGTATAAAACTGAATGAAAGTTATTGCTATGACTAGTGTTTACATCAAGGTTAGGATAATTTCAAAGACAGAGAGGCCATTACAAGAGAACACTATGAATACAATAAGGGTGTCACCATATGGAGACGAGGAGGTGTGCGGATTCATTCGCAGACTGTTTATTTAGAGTACTCAGGTTGCAATGAATTGTCAAAAATGAACGCATACAATAAAACAAAGAGACAAAGATTAAATAAACGATGCTTTAAAGTTTAAAATTCAGTAACTTTCGTTAAAGGGGTCATATAATGCTATTTCATCTTTTTAACTTTTGTTAGTGAGTATTGTCTATCTATCCATCTGTCTATCTATCTATCTATAGCCAGTGGCAACTAAGCATATAAATGATATAGTCCTGGGATATCTAAAACACTATATTTTTCCACAAACCTGAATTATATAACTCCACAGGAACATTCCAGCAGGAGTTTAAATATACAATATCTAGTAATATACAGTCAGTGAAAGCTGACACAAAAAAATTGTGCGTGTCACAAAATATCAAATTGTGCTTTCTGCCTCTGTAGATATGACAAGTGCTCTACTGAAAAATTACAAGCTGTGCTTGCACAGGTGCTACATGATCCACTTTAAAGTATTAGTTCACCCCAAAATGAAAATTCTGTAATTAATTACCCTTATGTCGTTCCAAACCCGTAAGACCTTTGTTCATCTTCAGAACACAAATTAAGACAGTTTTGATGAAATCAGAGCTATCTGACCCTCCATAGACAGCAACACAATGAAAAATGAAACATAGTAAATACATTGGCAAAACAGGATGGGACATCAGTGGCTCAACTTTACTTTTTTTAACAAAGAAAACAATAATAACAATTTACTAAACCATTCTTCTCCCCCGAGTTATGCCTTCAGTCATTTCAGAGAGTATCACACATATGTGCGGTTTCCTCTAGATGTAACAACTCCAGATTATGTTTGTGAATGTGCTTTCCCCTGAATGTAAACAATGCTGGTTACGTCAAAAGCATGCATATTGTATTATTGTGATACTCTCCAAAATGGCGAAGGACATAACTCAGGGGAGAAGAATATAGTAAAGTGTTATTTTTGTTTTCTTTTGTGCAAATAAAAAGTTGAAGTTGATCCACAGATGTCACATGGACTGTTTATACTATGTTTCTGGATCTGAGATCATTTGAGTTGTATTGCTGTCTATGGAGGGTCAGATGGCTCTATGATATCATCAAAAATTTCGAAGAACGAAGGTCTTACAGGTTTGGAAGGACATGAGGGTGAGTAATTAATGACAGAATTTTCATCAGGCTCAAATTAATAAGCAATATAGACCCAGAGGACATCATTGTTCACAGTTCAACCGGCGTATGTGTTGCTGAGCTGAAGAGTGAAACATTTATACGTGCACTAGAGGCAGTTTAGCCCATCACAACACACTGGGCCAGCAAACCAATCAGAGCCTGTTGTGAATTTTCAGAATCAGGAAAACAACCGGCTGTTTTTATGCTAGCTGAAAAGCAGTGTACAATACAGGTTAAATATGTGAAAAATAATGCTCATTTTAAAAAACAAATTATGAACACATGTTGCTGGTCATCCCATAAACACAATTAAGCCTTCGAAAAAATCGATTAGACTACCCCTTTAATACAGAATATCCACCCTATTGTTTTACAGATTAATAAAGTATTGATTAAAGATAACAAGGGTTTGAAATTTATTTCTGTCACAGTTAATGTGCCACTGCCATCAAGTTCTGCACTTCTGTATCCTGCTACAAAACAAATGGAAAATCAACAACTCAACAGAAACAACAACAATCATTATCGAGCTGGAAGGATTGAGAAAGGTTAGTTTGTTTATATTTAATCCCATACCATCTACCAAGACTATATTCCTGATGAGACACAAGACAGGAGAAAAAGCGAAAGAAATATTTTTTTTATCGAAGTAGATAAAAATATAAGACTTTATTTTTACTTTCTTTGATAAAACAAGGCCTTCGTTAAAAACCTTTTCATAAGAACTGAACTGAATTGAGAGGAATTAAAACCATGTCGATTTAAATATGCTTCAGAAATATTAAATAATAAATTGTTGCCTAAGTGTTACACATTTAAGGAATCCGGTTTATAATTTACATCTCTGTCAATATCTACAAGTTAAACAGAGGATGAGAAGAGACGCCCAGCTGGATAGTGACGCAAATGAAGATGATGATGAGGATGGTACTAATCTTTGTTCAGCCTTTTAAAATAAATCAACATTTAGGCTATTATTTGATACTGATGGTGTTGTACTACAGATGCATAAATCAATGAAACCATCATTTCTGTACTGATGTTTCAGATCATCTTTTGTAGATGCTGGGACAGAGATTGCTTTTGTGCTGGACGGCTCTGGTAGCATTGATCATAAAGACTTTCAGAGAGCCAAAGACTTCATCTATAATGTCATGTTTAATGTTTGGAACACATGTTTTGATGCAAGTATAAACCTAAACATTTTAAAGCACATTTTAAGTGCAATTGAAAAAGGTATTTTATCTAAAAGAAAAAAAAACCCTCTCTCTTCAGTGTGACTTTGCAATAGTGCAATATGGTAATGACATCAGGACAGAGCTCTCACTACTAGACAAAGAAAATGGGGCCAAATCGTTGCAAAAGGTCAAAGAAATACAGCAACTTGAGAGTATCACAAAAACCGCCTCAGCCATCCATCATGTCCTGTGAGTTTACAGATTATAATATGAAATTTTACCCATTTTACACCTTAACATGGAGCAGTTTTGTTGGTGATACATTAATGTATGATCTCAGTGGTTTTACTGGTTGTTTGCAGCACAGACATTTTCATCCCTGCTAATGGATCAAAGATTGACTCCAAGAAAATTATCATTGTATTGTCTGACGGAAAAATTTTGGGAGACCCTATGAATCTTACTGATGTATTGAACATGCCACAAATGAAAAATGTCACTCGCTATTCCATAGGAGTAAGTGTCCTGTTTACTGCTATTTCCAGAGCATTTCAGACAATAAATCACATTTTGAAGTGTTTTATATGCACATCATCTTTTAGAGCTGCAAATTATAGTCTTGTAAATACATCTATAGTCCTACTAAAACACTCATACCATCAGTTTTTCTCATAATTTGCTATGGTATAGTTAAGGTTTTTATTATGGATTAACCAATGAAATCATAAAAACCCATATACTTCCAAAAATCCCTGTTACCTATAGGTTGGTGACGGCATTCTCACTGAAGCAGAGGCAATAAAAGAGATGATGGAGATAGCAGACCCTGGCAAATTTTACAACGTTTCCAATTATGCTGCATTAGATGACATTCTGTCATCACTGCAACAAAGTTTAATTGGAATTGAAGGTGAGAATGTTTTCAGCAAACATTACACTGCAATAGAGAAGGTTTTGTGGATAGTTTGCGTTATAAAGTCTGATTGGATAAGCTGATAATCAGAGTGTTAGACAACAGTTAAGTAATTGAGTATAACACAATATTGCCATTTATTTTTGCTCTGTAAACGAATAAAGCCACTGTAGAATTTAGCATTTTATCTCAAATCAACACATGTAGATGTTTTTTTTGTTCGTGCATGAATCAGCATTCGTGAAAGAATCAGTTAAGTGAATGTTTCAATCACTTTTGACTGTTCCATTGACTGTTAAGTAATGAACTCTGTCAAGGTCCAGAAAAGTATGAAAGACATTGTCCAAAATAGTCCATCTGCCATCAGTGGTTTAATCTGAATTTTTGATGCAACAAGAATACTTCTTTTGTGCAAAAAAAGAAAAATAACCACTTTTTAAGCAAAACAACATACACAAATTGTTGGAAAAAGTTGTTCTTTTTATTTTATTTTCATACAAAAAGTGTTCTCTTAGCTTCATAACATTACGGTTGAACCACTGATGGCCACTATTTTTGACTGTCTTTCATACTTTTCTGGACCTTGACATTGTTCGGTAATTGGCAGTCAATGAAATAGTAACAAGCCTCCTGGTTTTCATCTAAAATATCTTAAATTGTGTTCCGAAGATGAATAAAGCTTTTAAGGGGTTGGAATGAGATGTGATTAATGACAATGAATTTTCATTGGATTGGAGTAACCCTGTAAGTGGATGATGACAAAAACGTGTTGCCATACTGGGTTTTCATGCAGTTATCTGACCACTTTGTGTCTCAGGCACTCAGCAAGGTGCAGGATTTCAGTTCCAACTTGCTGAAGCTGGATTCAGCTCCCATCTCGTGCCGATAGAGGAACGTGGACAGGTAGGGCTTAACCTGTGCAGAGCACACGCCCTTTTTGTAATTACACTCCGAAGTGCCCTTTTTTGGGTTTTGTTTTTTTTATAAATCACTGCTTTTGTTAACCCTTTATGTCTGTTTTTCTTTTTAACAAATATTTAACCAATTAAAGGCACTAAAAAGCGTATCTCTTAGAACCGCTCAAACTGTCAGTCAAACTTCACAACTCCGCCCCCTAAGTACACATCAGTCAGAGTGCATAGTGTCATAGTGCAGAAGCCGATGAAAGTCTTTGTCTTGTAACAGTAATATATCTGTGCAAATATATAAGTGCAACATTGTCTTTATGAAATAAACACTAGTATGTCCAGAAAGGTTCATATAATGCATCACCACAACAGTGTGATGTTGACGAAATGTGATGTCGTCGTTTTAGTGATGGACAAATTCCACACATTCTCTTGTTAAAAACAAATGTAGTGTAACTGCATTTGAGTGCAAACAAAGCAACTGAGTGATCCTTGTCAGCTAGGCAAAATATACTTTAAGAAATTTCTATTTTGATGTTATGGCTGCCTGCTGAATGTGCTGATGCATTTAATTAAATGATGTAATTTACTAACATTTCATCATATTGTATAGCCTATGGTCACACAGCATGGTAGGGTAAAGTTTACGATGCTATTATATTATGCATGTGTTTGCTGGCTAGATTTAAGAAAAAAAATCTATTATTGTATACTCCCCGCTTGTCTTCACTTATAAAAACATAGTAAAACATGGTAAACTACTTTAACCATGACAATTTACAGGCCACTGCTACGTGTCGTCACGAAAGCTTATCATTTACACCGCACATGTTTTTGAGGCTTGCCAATGTAATCATTCAAAGGAGTTTAAAGCATTTAAACAAAAGACGCAGAAAAACTCAACTGCATCGCGCTCTATGTTCGGTGTGCATGCCGAGCTCCATCATGGACAGCAACACCAAACCAAGATCTCCTTTGCGTTTTGACCTGAGCAAACAAATACAAATCGCAGAAAAAGACGTGAAGAGCCCAATTCAGCAGTGTTCTGTGGCACAGGGCGCAGGCAGAGAAAAGCATCCCATAAAAAAAATACATAATCATGTCAAATTACCCATCTTCCTCGAAAGAAAACTGTCAGTTATGTCTTAAGTAAAAGTATAATCTGTTGAGAGACAACTCGCGTGTGCATCATTATATTGAATGCATTGTCTTTTAAAGTGACCGTGCCTAATTAAGTACCTGCTGTCGTGTCCCTAATGTTAATCCAAGATTAACTCACTGCTCTTTACTGAATTACTTTTTAGTTTGAACAATAATTAATCCACAGTGTTTATTCTTTAATTGCTAATTTAACCTTTTTACAGACTAAACAAAATTAAGCATTGCTTGGTAAACTATAGCAAATAAACTCTGATAATGTGAGAAATGTTGAATGTGTCTGAATATATTTAGTTTTGACTGTTTATTTAATTTTTACAGTGAAGACAGTGCTACTTTACAGTAGCTACATTTAATTATTCATTTTCTGTACCTGGACTCCTACAAACATTGGAAAAATGTAAACGTGTATATAGCACAAATAAATAAATAGAACGAACATACAAATTAAACAAATTCAATCAGGCCCTACTGGTACAGTACAACCTGCACCGGGGCCTCACAAACACCAGCTACAGCCCTGATCACTATTAAGAATGTGTGGATGTTTGCAACAACCTTTTCCAAGATGACTAACTGATCTATAATAACATTAAATTGTTTTGTTTTCTGTGTAGAATTCTTATCTTTTTGGAGCGGTCGGAGCCTATGACTGGAGTGGTGGAGTCTTTTTACAGTCTGGTGGAGATGTGCAATTCTTGAATGACTCTAAAAGTGGACCCAAATTTTCCTATTTAGGTGAGTGATGGTTGGATTTTTGAAGTTTTTTTTGAGGAGGGCTCTTATTTATTTAGGTGCAAATTTAAACATCTTTAAAAGAAATGCTGTCAATTTTGCAGATTTTTTTCAAAATGTATAAATCAGAATTATTGAAAATAATTAAATTCATGTTTGTTGAATCTTCTTACCACTCACAGGTTATAGTGTCACATCTGCTAAAGTGAAACCCAGTAAAACACTCTACATATCTGGTGCACCACGGTATAACTTGACTGGTGGGGTATATATTTTTGATGGCTCTGAAAAGCATGTGCTTCAGGGAGATCAGGTATTTGTAGTTAATACTGCGGCTATTAACACACCAGACTGATTGTTTTTGAAGTCCTAATAATTGCTAAAAATGTCAGTATGAACTTTCAAAACCTCTAAAAAGTTCTATATATATATATATATATATATATATAATATTTTTTTTATTTTTTATTTTTTTTAATTTAAACAATAGGCTACATTTAAATTAGTGCTGTCAAAATTATTTATGTAATATCTATAAATAAATGTATATATGTGTGTGTGTGTGTGTGTGTGTGTGTGTATATATATATATATATATATATATATGTATGTATATATATATATATATATGTGTGTGTGTGTGTGTGTGTGTGTGTGTGTATATATATATATATATATATATATATATA
>JAUCMU010000027.1:7326674-7363665 GCA_032275025.1 Enteromius treurensis | reverse complement strand
TAAATGTATATATGTGTGTGTGTGTGTGTGTGTGTGTGTATATATATATATATATATATATATGTATGTATATATATATTTATATTTGTATTATTTATATCACATAAAATGTTTAATATATACATATAACATTTTTCTTATATATACATGCATGTCTGTTTATACATACATACATATTAATATAGCAATGTACTTTTATCATAGGTTGGATCTTACTTTGGATCAGTTCTTTGTGCCTTGGACATTGATAAAGATAAGTACACAGATTATCTATTAGTTGGAGCACCACATTTTCATCTAAATGGAGAAGAAGGCAAAGTGCTAGTGTACAAACTAAATCAGGTAAGATCATATTCTCCTTTCAGTTTTTGGATATATGTGGACAGTGGTTTAAAATAATTTGGATCTCATGGCATTATTTTGAATCATCCCAAAGCAGGGTAGGTTTGAGAGCGTGTTCATGGAGCTGAAGGGTGATGAAGGGCAGATCTTCGCCAGGTTTGGTGCTGCTATTGCCTCTATAGGAGATATTGATGGGAACAAGTTCAATGATGTAGCAATTGGGGCTCCTCTAGAAACAGATTCCTCTGGAAGCATTTACATTTACAATGGATTCAAAGATGGACTTAACTTTTCACAGGTGTGTTTTATATTTATTATATTACATTATATTTTATTATTTGGAATGTTGACTGCAGTTGATTAATTTAGGTATAAAATACAGTTGTGTTACAACTAACACAATAAAGCACAATAAAAACATAATAGGATTTTTTTTTATTAAAAAAAAGAGTTGCAAATAAATACATAGAATGTCATAAAAAAACACATTACGTAATTTTATTTTAATTATAATTTAAATTTATTATTTTTTTATTATTATTGATTTTCTATTTTGTTGGACATTATCTGAATCCTGTATTTTCCCTCATGGGTCATGCTGAAATATAGTTGCAGATAATTAATAGAATAATATTTTCTATTAATTATTTTAATCAAATTATCAACAATAAAAATTTTTAAAAAGTATAATTTAAAAAAATCCCATTATAGCAGAAATTACTTTCAAAAATTGATTCAATTGGAGTCTTTCCATGAGCACTTAATGGAGAAAATCAAAACAATAAAAAAAAAAAAACAACACTTTCGTAGTTTTTTGTACTTAATGTACGTAGTAGCTCGGTCACGGTTGTATAAGAGACACCATGCGAAGACTTCAACTTGGCTGTTTAACATAAACTTTAATAAAACTAAGGTAGGAAATACAATAGACAAATACACAACCAGCCTAACATAAAGACATAGTAACCTTGATGATCGACAGACAGGACAAAACTCCATGGGCTTATAAACACAAGGGATAACTAAGGACAGGTGAGGAGCACAGGTGGGACGGGTTAATCAACTAAACAAGAACAGGAACAAGACCATAAAAGGAACACAGGAAACACAAAAACTAAACCAAAACTAACTATTGACATACTGTATAACAAAGACAAGGGTGTGACAAGCTCATTATCACTTTTATTTAAAAAAATGAATTAGCTTATATATATATATTATATAATAGACATTAGGATGCTTTAAACCTTGCCTTTGCCTTTCCATCTCTGTGTCATTTGAAGTATTTTAATGTAATTTGCTATTTCCTCTCTAGAAAATAACTCCCTCAAATTTTGGAAGTAAACTTGTGCATTTTGGTCTGTCAGTAAGTGGTGGACCTACTACAGCATCAAATAAAGCCTCTATTGCTGTTGGAAGTCAAGGGGGAGTACTTGTTTTTGAGTGAGTAAAAAATCTGTTGATTTATTGTCAAAGTGTCAAACTATTTTTAACTTTTCATTTAATGTTATACTTATCAAATGTATTTTTTGTTTCATTGATGGATGGGGAAACCTTCTCTGTAGAGGATGTTTCATGTTTATACTCTTCTTTTACAGGACTATCCCTGTTATTGTCATCAGACCAGCTATAACAATTACTCAAGAAGTCATTCCTCTCAGTCAACAAATGATTGAAATATCCAGCAAGCCTGACATAACGTGTCAAATATGCTTTGAAGTGAAGAATGAAAAGCTTCAAAGTAAGTATTCTCTTTAGCTCAGCCAATATTTCTGATCCAAAACAATCCTCATGATTATTTTAATCATATTCACTTTCTGTCATTTTAAGTTCAACTTCCTATTAAGTACCAAATTGCCTTGGATTCTGGAGTAAACGAAAAGCGTCTCACTGTTGACGGCAGAGATCTCTTCGAAAAAACCTTCACCTTGACACCAGATATAGAGTGTGGACCTTTTATCAACCTAAAATATTCGGTACGAGGGATTTTAACTACCCCTACATGTCCAGATTTTAAGAAAATAAAACATGTTACAGGAACAGATGTTCAACCTTAACGTAATGGAATTATTATAAATCGTAAAAAAAATAATAATAAATTGACAGCATTCAGTAATTAATGATTCATCATATAAATTCTTTGAGAATGATGACCCTCTCTTTACGATGCTGACTTAGAAGAACTGTGTCTTCCTTTTAGGGCTGTTATGATTGTTTTTCACCTATTAAAATCAAGCTGAATTTTTCATTGGCTGTCCATCCAAAAGAAGCCCCTATACGAATCCTTGATGCATTTACTCCAACAGAGGTTGTAAAGCAGGTAAAATATTTTAAGCATATTCATAACAAAGATTTACTTTGCTTAATTTGGGGTCATAAAGAATCTTTTGAAGTGTTTTAAAAACAGTGTCTTATGCTTATCAAGGCTACATTTATTAAAAAATACAGTTAGAACATTCAGATTTTAAAATGTCGAATTTCAATTTAAAATAACTTTTTTCTGTTTTAATATATTTCAAAATGTAACTTATTCATATGACGCAACAGCATCATTACTCTAGTCTTAATTTCTGCATAATTCTTTAGAAATCTTTATTTGCTGATTTGTAGAAATTTCAGAATGCTTTAATGAAGCATTCTGGGCAGTCGTGGCCTAACAGATAGGGAGTCGCAGGTTCGATTCTCAGGTCCGGCAGGGATTGTGGGTGGGGTTAGTGAATAACCAGCGCTGTCTCCACCTTCGATACCACGTCACCGTTCCCCCAACTGCTCCCCGGGCGCTGCAGCAATGGCTGCCCGCTGCTCCGGGTGTGTGTTCACGGAGTGTGTGCGCGTGGTTGATCACTTCTCACTGCTGTGTGTGTTCCTTGCATGGGAAACCATACCTGGCCATCCCTTTCCTTTCCTGAATAGAAATTTAAAAAACAGCATTTATTTGAAATACAAACATTTGTGACATAAATGTCTTTAGTGTGACTTTTGATCAATTTAATGCATACTTGCTGAATAAATAAATAAATAATAATCATCTCCTCCATCATTATCCATATTGTGAAATGTTTCATTAAATGACCTTAAATTTCTGGAATAACATAACATTATCATCTTTTTGTCTTTTTTTTTTAGATTTCCTTTGAAAAGGATTGCCAGTTTACAGACTGTAAACCACAAATGACATTATCTGATTCAAAAATTAGGTATGTGCTGATTAAATGTACTAGTTTAATTTTGTTATATGTTTTTGTTACTAAAATAATTTATATTTCAGTGAAACCTCGATCATAATCGGAGAAACTCAAAGCTTGAGTGTAAATTTCAATCTTACAAACACTGGAGACCATTCCTATATGACCATCCTGACTCTGACCTTTCCCAGCATACTGAGTCAAAAGGTAAAAACAAGCCCTTATCTTCAAAAGCCAATCTACTGCTGAAACATTTCTTGGATATATGATAACCTGGTTTGGTGTCTCACTTACAGAAAATAGAAGGTGCCTTCTGTCCTGTGAAGAATGAGAACCAGATACAGTGTAATCTTCAACACCCTGTTTTCAAAAGAGAAGCACAGGTATAAATCAGTCACATATCTTTGAAACATTAGAAACCTGATTTTTGCACCTGATTTTTCAGTAAAGAAAATATGTTGGGGTTTTTTTTTTCTTTTCAGACCAACCTTTTCATCTCATGGCAGCTCAGTGACATCAAATCAGATTTGAAGAATGCTGAGATCATTGCTAATCTAACCAGGTTTGAGAGCTGCATTACCAAAAAACTATTTATAGACACTACGTCTAGTGACACATTCAATTTTAAAGTAAAATAATATTTTCTTCTAAAATGTGCATTATTAATCTTTTAGTTAAATAAGTTCACATTTTTAACGCCTATATAAATCTGCTTTATAACATATTCTTTGGTTTTAGTCAGAGTAATGGCTCTGAGATGCTGGACTCTAAAATATATCCATTTTCTGTGAAGTATTCCTTACCAATCCAGTTAACTGGGTAGGTGAACAAACAACCTGATAAGTGTTTAACATGAGATTTCTTGATTTCGTAATATTACATATATTTATGATTATCATTTTCATTATTTGCTTCTCAACAACAGCAAAGCCAACCCAAGCAGACTCACTATTGAAGAGGGGGAAAACGTAAAGACTCAGAAGGTGTATTTTTCATTTCAGGTACAGTATTTAAAAATCTAATCTCAAAATAGAATGAGCTCAATTTTTTATGTCTATTTTAATAAACTGCATTCTGATTTAGTTTGCAGGTGAAAATAAGTACGAGGCTACAATCAGTGTAAATGTAACCATAAAAAAGGACACCTCCAAAATTGATTTGAAAATCAGTAGTGTCACACCGCATAAGGTATCACATCAAATGCAATATGTAGTTCATGTAGACTGACAATAAACATTGTGAAATCTTTCAAACTAACATCTATTGCTCTTTTCATGTTAGGAGTGTGCTTTATCAAAAAATACTGACATGGGGGTAAGATATTACCCTAAACATCTATTAAAACGTTAAATAAAAGTAGTTTAAATATTAAAAAAAGCATTTTATATATATTTTATTTTTTCCATATAGGGACCCTATGTCATCGGATGTACCATGAAAGAGCTGCAGGAAATCAAAATTGATGCCGATGTTTTGATACATGATGTTGAGGTATAGTTATACAGTTCAGGTATAATATATACCTGATAATCGCTTGCATTAGTGAACTGTTTATCCAATAAATCTTTTCTAACTGATAGGGAAAAGACAAGATTACTGCCATAGGAACATACAACTTTGATGAGACTGTATATGCTGCGAAGGATACTTCGAGGAGCATCCCGGTGAGCTGCAGTCCTTTTCAAGCAGGCAAACATGTTATCGCATATTTAGTTCATTACTAATATCATGCCATGCAGGTGGAGGTGATAATTACGAAGCTGAGTGTGACGACATCTAAAGGTGCCATCATCGGAGGATCCATAGGCGGGTTTCTGCTCCTTCTCATCATCATTATCATTCTCATTAAGGTAAAACAAACAAAAATCATGTTGAACACATTGCGTTGTTTGATATTGTATTTCTTCTGCAATTTTTGGTGTATGCAGTTGGTCATTCGAGTATTTTATGCTTAAAATGTGTGCATAGTGCACTGACTCTGTGTGATCTTATTTTCAGTGTGGCTTTTTCCGTCGCCGCCATAAAGTGGACCAAACACAGAGTTCAGACTGAAGACCAGAACAGCCCAGGAGGGATCATATATTACCATATATCTTGCTAAAGTTTGTGTCAAAAAATGTTGTTTGTAAGATGAGAGTTATAGTCTTGTTTTATTGTCAGTGTAACATTAAGAAAAAGCTTTTTAATTATTGATTGTATTTAATATTGTATATAGATCTACAGAAATAATTCAATACAAAATATGTGTTTCTAAATAAACCGAAATCCTAAAAATCCCATTTACTTAAGGTCAAAACCAAAGTCCAAAACCAAAAATCAAAGATAATTTTATGATGCATCATTTGCAGTGTAGCATTTATGGAAATCAATAGGCAAGGCTAATTTGTACACCAATTAGCATGGAAAGAAAATTATATTTTGGTGGTGAGTTCCCTTATTTCCCAGCCTGGTCAAGGTCATGTTTAACTATTTGCATTGTGGTTCTGGGAAGCTGAAAAGTGCTCAAAAACAAACAAACATATAACCAACTTGCCCAGGCTGGGATACCATGAGAGATACCATACTGTACTGTTTTGAAACTGGTCAAAGTGGTCAATCACCTCCACATGGTTTACTCTCACATAAACAGTCACGCATACACAAGGTCATGTGATATGCTCTTGCTCTCACATGTCTGCCTATGTTTAGTCTTGCATCTGACTAGCTACTGAATGTCACAGCTTGATGTGTGGAAATAAATGGCCACTCAGCAACGATTTTTTCTCTTTCTCTCTAAAACTTTGTTAAATCATAATATGAGTAATGATTATGTGCATAAATGCCTAAAAATAGAGATTTAGATGCAGTACACTTGTGTTTATGAATGTATAATTTAGCTAACAGAAAACATAAACTGATTATATAATATTTCCCAGTATTTTCGTTGGAATGGTTAGATGGTCAAACACAGCATCCTTAAAACAAAAAGAAAAGACACTTACAAAAAAAACAATTGGATAAAGAAAATCCAAAACTTTTCAGTGTAGGTACAGTGCATAAACAAAACTGCAGCTTACTTCAATGACTTACTTATATTTCCTAAGAAAGGCTTTAGTCGGGTAACATTTGTGATTCAGTTGAAATGGTATTTGCTATAATTTATTGGTCAGAAGATACTTATGAGGAAGAGACCATACTTTCTACCAATGTATATTATTATTCCAATTTGATATACATACATATTGATACTGTACATAAGGAATTGTTGTTATCTCTTTCTGGAAGAAGAGCGCTGATTTTGTAGTTATTTTTTGGAACACATTACCAATCACTTTATCCATTAAAGACTGCCATGGAAATGTATTACAACAGCATGTGTTTCAAATGTGAAACAACAGGATATTCATCAGTAGATACAGCAATTACATTTCCAGCAAAAAGAAGTTTTTTTTTTTTTTAAACCAGTTGTTAAAGAAAAGTGACTTATTTCTTATAAAGAATATCCTTATTATTCCATAAATAATATTGGTGTGGAGAAAAGTTATGTTTGGATATGAGGGACCAGTCCAAGAGCATCTGCTGGTAAAATAAAATATCTGAATTTTGCAACCAAACTTTACCAAAGAAATTAGTTTTATTATTTAATATGGAATGCTACAGTAAAAAATATAAAATTAAATAAAAATGTTTAATGAAATTAAATAACGACTTATTTCGAAAAAATGAAAAAGCAAAAATCTGCTATATTTGTTTAGGTTCGAATTTGGGTAAATACGTTTTGCATGACGTAAAATAAGAAATTAATCTATTCTCTGAAACAGGCGAAAACATCACATCAGTTCTCTTTATGTATATTCCTATGTAAATATATTTTTTTTCTAAATTCAATAAAATACAAAAAATAACACAACTCTTCAAGTACATTTGCAAAAAAAAGTAATAATAAT
This sequence comes from Enteromius treurensis, assembly GCA_032275025.1. NCBI lineage: Eukaryota > Metazoa > Chordata > Actinopteri > Cypriniformes > Cyprinidae > Enteromius > Enteromius treurensis. The sequence goes on along the minus strand of JAUCMU010000027.1, from coordinate 7,356,212 downwards.
TATTATTATTATTATTACAAAGTGCATAACTCAAACCTAAAAAAAACATATACATCCAGGATAGTAGACATAAAGGACGAATAAAAAGATACAATTTTTTTAACAGAAATGTGGATAGTTTATTACTTGTCTAAGTACACATAACAGAAGAGGTTTAGAACCAGTCAAATTTGATTTTTAATGTCGAATTAGCCTAATTCAACAGCAAACACAAATTATGTAATTTTTTACATTATTTAAATAATCCGAAGCATCTTCAAAACAAAAAGAAAAGTCACTTACAAAATAAGATCGGAGATCCCATCACCAGTTCTAATACCGAACCAAATCTCGCGAGAGCGGACGAGGGGATAAGTTAAGGAAACATGGCGATGTCTAATTTGTTAAAGGTAAGAGACACTTAAGCCCTTTGCCTCCTAATTCTCCACAAACAGTCAAAACCCCTTTTAGGCACATATAATCTTCAAATGAATATTTTGTACCATTGTGATTTAGCGGCTTGCTCGGACTCTTAGGTGCATGTCCTGCGAGTTTATAAGAGAGTCTTGCAGCTTGTGTTTAGCTAGCAGGCTGTGAGCTAACTGAGATTAATAAAGCCAATATTTACAAATATACTGGACTGCATGCAGACGAGTGAAGTTGAATGATTCATTCCAACGGGTGTTGAACTTCGGCCGACACCCGTAGTATTTATAAATATATATATCACAAAGGGACGTGTTTCTGTTGACAGTTAGCACGCATGTTGCTAGCTTTGTCAATGATTTAATGACATAGAGAGTTATGGCTGAGCTAATGATATAAAATGTAAATTTGTGCTGTTATTACTTAGAGGTTAGTGTTGCAGTAAGCTAAAAGACGATGCACATGTCATGTCACAAGTGTCAGATATTATAAGTGCTTGAAATATGTGATGAAAACATTCAAAGAATATGAATTAGAGAGTTGAGACATTCCACTTGTGTAGATGATGTTTGATTTAACACAGTTAAATACAGTGGGTTTGTCGTAAAACCTAGTGAGCTGCTACCTAGACAACATTTTGGGCATCATAAATGTGTTTAAAAGTGCCAGTGATGTCCAAAATGGTATTGAATCAGTTTGATTTATAACCTGTCTGTGTTGGACATGATATTTTAAAGATATTTGAAATTGAATGACTTATTTTTATTGTTGAAATTAATTAACTAGTATAGACTTATCTTACACTTTTTGAGCAAGAGATGTTTACCTTTTTGTTTTCATGTCTTCATGTTTAATTTTTTTTTTTTTATATTTCAGGCTCTTGGTAAACAAGAACAATACTTGATTTTTTTTTTTTTTAACTTTAATTAATGGCAGTGTTTGGAAAATTACGCAAAATTCAAGTATAGTTGTATTTTGTGATTTATTCAATTTAAAATGTATAATTTTAGGACAGTAACAAAATTGGTGTATTCATTTAAAATGATTATGGTTTTAAAAATTTATTTTTAAGATGCATTTTCATATTTGAAAGTCTAGATCTGGTTTAAGGATAAAATAATTAAAAGTAAAAGGCAGTAGAAATGTTGAAAACTTACATAAAAACAAATTAAACAAATAAATAATAAAAAAATTTACAAGTAATAATAAAACATTTGGTTCTGTGTAAATAGAAAGGGGAAAAACAGGACAAAAAGTTTCAAAAGACACTTGATATGAAATAAACCGCCAACTGCTTTATTGTAAATGTTTTGTGAATCATCTTCAATAAAGCTTCTGATTTTCTAGGCATGTTTAGACAGAGAGGCCCTCCATAATGTCTGGTTCATTGTTTTATGTGAATGCATTCACACTCTTTTTCTCTAACTGTCTATATCCTCTTCCATGTTCTTTTTCTTAGAACAAGGGTTCCCTCCAGTTTGAGGACAAGTGGGATCTTATGCGTCCCATTGTCCTCAAGTTGCTTCGCCAAGAGTCTGTAACTAAGCAGCAGTGGTTTGATCTTTTCTCGTAAGGCCCCTATAAATTCAGAACCTTTTATATCCTATACATTAACTACAGTCTTAATGTTCAATCCGTCCTGCTGTTCTCACAGAGATGTTCATGCAGTTTGTCTATGGGATGACAAAGGACCAGCAAAGATCCACCAAGCCCTCAAGGAGGACATCTTAGATTTTATCAAACAAGCTCAAGCGGTAAGAAAGAATCAGGATTAAAAAAACGTCAATGTTCTTCATCAGAATCACGCCTCATTCTCAATCATTGGTGTTTAGCGAGTGCTCAGTCACCAAGATGACACGGCACTCCTCAAGGCTTACATCGTGGAGTGGAGGAAGTTCTTCACGCAGTGTGACATCCTGCCCAAGCCGTTCTGCCAGCTGGAGATCACCCTGATGGGCAAGCAGGGTAGCAACAAGAAGTCCAATGTAGAGGACAGCATTGTTAGGAAGGTGAGAGGAATAAAAGCAGGATTTTTAGGTTTTCTTAGGATGGGATTCATTGGTGTGCTCTGCTTTTTATGTTCTCGCAGCTGATGCTGGACACGTGGAATGAATCTATATTCTCCAACATCAAGAATAGATTGCAGGATAGTGCAATGAAGTTGGTCCATGCTGAACGGCTGGGAGAAGCGTTCGACTCGCAGCTGGTCATCGGAGTCAGGGAGTCGTATGGTGAGGCTCACTCCAGGTTTTTCATTGGACTGAGTGAATCTTTTTATTCATGAAAACTGAAAAGTCTCTTATAATCTCTTCCTTAGTGAACCTGTGCTCCAATCCAGATGATAAACTGCAGATCTACAGGGATAACTTTGAGAAAGCCTACCTAGACTCCACTGAGAGGTTCTACAGGACCCAGGCACCGTCCTATCTGCAGCAGAATGGAGTACAAAACTACATGAAATATGTACGGCCTGCCAGACATCAGATCGCAGACTCCATGATCTTTAGCCAATCAGATTGCATAGCCGAGAGGCATGCCTTTGCAGTCATATATTGTCATGTCTTTGTTTACAGGCAGACGCTAAATTAAGAGAAGAGGAAAAACGTGCACTACGATATTTAGAGACAAGACGTGAATGTAACTCTGTACAAGCAGTGAGTATATGATTAGCTTTTAAATAATAATAGCACGTCATTTATAGAAATGAGACAGTGACAAAAAATATTTTAACAATTTTGCATAAAATATAGCATAAGCCATTAAAATGTAGAATATTAAAAGTATTATTATTTTTTTAAGTTGTTCAATATTTAATATTTAATTTAAATAAAATAAAATAATATAAACAGGTATGTGAGATTGAAATTGTGTATTGTTTTATTCCTCAGCTTATGGAATGTTGTGTGAATGCACTGGTAACGTCCTTTAAAGAAACTATCTTGGCTGAATGTCCAGGCATGATCAAACGAAATGAAACTGACAGTGAGTATGAGATTATTTAGAATTGTTTTATTAGATATATTTAAAATGTTTTATGTACACTACCTTTCCAAGTGTTTTCCTTAAGGATTTTGGAGAAAGCACTCATGCTCAAGATTGTGTAACATTATAAACATCTCTGTCACTTTTGATCAAATGCATGAACTTAATGAGCCCAAACTTTTGAAAATTTTAGAGCTTTTTGGCTCAGTTTTCCACGAAGAGGGAATTTTGCAGACATACTTTGCATACTGTGAAGATGTGTGATATCTCTAAGTTTAGATTTAATGTCTAAACTCTTCTTCCACAGAGCTGCACCTTATGTTCTCTCTCATGGATAAAGTGCCCAATGGAATTGAACCCATGCTGAAAGACCTAGAGGACCACATTATCAGTGCTGGACTGGCAGATATGGTGGCCGCTGCCGAGACCATCACAACTGTGAGCAAAACATTAGCAAAATTATTATAGTCTATGTGAGCGTTTCAAATTCTAGAGCATTAGCTGACTTTTATTCACAGTATAAATAAAGGATAATTGGTTAATGTTGATAAGAAGACTTATCACTGAATGGTATTCCAAAACCCTGTCTAGGTTTGAACCTTGACCTTTGAGTGCAACCAGAGTATTGAACAGGTGTTGTCGTGTTTTGTTTGTTTCTTCTCAGGACTCTGAGAAATACGTGGAGCAGCTCCTGACTCTCTTTAATCGATTTAGTAAATTAGTAAAGGAAGCCTTCCAGGATGATCCTCGGTTCCTTACAGCCAGAGACAAAGTGAGCATGCCGCCCTATCCATATTCAGTTTGGTCTCAGTAAGTAGCATGCATGACTAGATCACACTGCAGATGGTTATCACAGATCTGTGATGACACAAGAATACAATGGAAGGTTATGTAACGACAACTCTATTAAAAATGTTTTTGATTTTACTGAAAAGTAAATTGAGGTGTTTGTTATTTTGAATGAATGATGGTTTTTTTTATCTTACACACCTTTTTAATGATGTCTAACATTTCCCCACAGGCATACAAAGCAGTTGTAAATGATGCCACAATATTTAAGTTGGAGCTGCCAATGAAACAGAAGGGGTGAGTAACGACTGCCTTTTGGCCTTCTGTTGAGTGTCCATTTCAGTGAGATGCACAAAATAACCACAACTCAGGCAACTTAGAAGCTGAAGTCATAATCTATAGTGAAGAGGTTTACTTTACAGATAGGTACGTTTTTATGTATAATACATACAATTATTTATTTTAAATATATGATATGAAAATATAATAAAACTAATACAAATATAACATTTCTGTAATCTAAATTTTGAAATATGACACAGTTCGTGGCTATAAATGTAGATTACGTTTTTGTTAAGAATGTGGGAAAAAAACTGTAGATTTACAATTTAAACAGCGGAAACACATCTTCACAGTTAAAAATGGCTCATATGTAAGTGAGTGATATTTTAGTATAATTGAGATACTGTTAGTTTTTATTAGTATTTTAAATTGGTGTTTAATTTTATATTTTGTAATCTGATTTTAGTTAAAAAATAAAATGATTTGTTTGTCTTGTGTATATGGTTTTAATTTCTTATTTAATTTTAAAAGTTTATTTTAGTGCATCAGAATAAATTAATAAAAATTTAAGAATAGTTTTATTTTAATATATTTTTTATTCTTTGTGAATAAGCAACTGTTTTAATTTAGAGGTGCTTTTAACTGATTTATTTAAAACTGTGTTTTAGAATGTTTGTCTAGTGTACATCTGCAAATGTCTCTTACAACCTTTTGTAAATTGTATTACTTGTATAAGATCGGCATGAAAATAGCCTTGCTATGCTAGCATGGCATGAAAAAAAAGAATAAAAAAAAAAACATTTTTATATTTTTTTTTTATTTGGTTTGGTTTATTTGTTTTATGGTTTTAATATCAAAATCCATTTTCAGTATTGTATTGTAACTTGTATCAGTTGTGTTTGATGTTTCTAAATGCAGAGTGGGCCTAAAAACACAACCAGAGTCAAAGTGTCCAGAGCTGCTCGCTAACTATTGTGACATGCTGCTAAGAAAAACACCACTCAGCAAAAAGCTGACCTCTGAGGAGATCGAGCTAAAACTGAAGGAAGTGGTGAGGGGCTGTTGAGAAGAATCACATGTTGTTTACCCAATGCTTTCGTTGTTACCTTTAAAAGTGTTTTTATATGCGAATACTACTTTTTTTCCCCCCTGTAGCTACTTGTGCTAAAATACGTCCAGAATAAGGATGTGTTCATGAGGTACCACAAAGCCCATCTGACTAGACGTCTGATCCTGGACATCTCCGCTGACAGTGAGATTGAGGAGAACATGGTTGAGTGGCTCAGGGTAAGACAAATTAAAATATTTATTTGAGTGTTGTTGTTTTTTACTCTTATGGCTCACTGTTTGGCTTGTTTCAGGAAGTTGGGATGCCTGCTGACTATGTGAACAAGCTAGCTAGAATGTTCCAGGACATTAAAGTGTCCGAAGATCTTAACCAGGTTTTCAAGGAAATGCACAAACACAACAAGCTAGCTTTACCAGGTGACAAAAAACGAGCCCAATTTTCTCTCTGTATATGCATTTACACTACCTTTTAACGGAGTTTGGAAAAGAAATATATATTAAAATTCAGCAAGGATGCATAAAATATATCAAAAGCGATCTTCCCTTGTGTTACCCAGCGGAGTCTGTGAACATAAAGATCTTGAATGCTGGAGCGTGGTCACGCAGCTCAGAGAAAGTGTTTGTGTCTCTGCCCACCGAGCTGGAAGACCTCATTCCAGAGGTGGAGGACTTCTACAAGAAGAACCACAGCGGCCGCAAACTCCACTGGCACCACCTTATGTCCAATGGCATTGTGGGTTTATTTTATGCACTTAAAGTTTAGTGCTTAGCAGTGATTTGTGCAACTTGTAGCTAATAGGTCTGTGTGCTCTTCGATAGATCACTTTTAAGAATGAAGTAGGGCAGTACGACCTGGAGGTCACAACCTTTCAGCTGGCTGTACTTTTTGCCTGGAACCAAAGACCCCGAGAGAAGATCAGCTTTGAGAATCTGAAACTTGCCACTGAGCTGCCTGATGCTGAACTGAGACGAACTCTCTGGGTAAGAACATGACTGGAATGTCCATATACCGTATTTTATTGTGTTAGATGTTTACCATATTTCTGCTGTACCTCTGATGAAGCTGCCTGTTTTTCAACTTTAAATAGAAATTGGAAGCATTGATATATTTAAACTAATTCACCACAGTTTATTTTGTGATTTCAGAAGTTCCAAGAACTCTGCTTTTAGTAAAAAACAATAGCTAGATAGATTGTTTGTGTAATATTTAGATGATTTTATTTATGGTGCACCATCATCTACTTAACATTTTTCCTCTTTTCCTCCCCCCTGTCACAGTCTCTGGTTGCCTTCCCAAAGCTCAAACGCCAAGTGCTGTCATATGAACCTCAAGTGAGCTCTCCCAAAGACTTTACAGACAGTACATTGTTTTTCGTTAACCAGGAATTCTCCTTGATGTAAGAACATGTCCTGTCCTACCGCCTCTTTAGAACTGGTCTCTTTAAATGGAAATAATATTAATATTTTTCTTTCTCCTCAGAAAAAACGCCAAGGTTCAAAAGAGGGGGAAAATAAACCTAATTGGTCGATTACAGCTGACAACGGAGCGAATGAGAGAAGAGGAGAACGAAGGCATCGTCCAGCTTAGAATATTAAGAACACAGGTACAAAACATGAACAAGCATTACTAGTCCCCTAAGTTTACAAAGCAACAAGAACACTTCCTGTGTGCAAAAAAACAGGGTTTTGATGTCAGGAAATGACACAAAAGAGAAGAGTTGTTTTAAAAAAGCCCATTATTTTTGTTTCCTTTGCGCACAAGAACTATTTTTGTAGCTTCATAAGATTACAGTTGAACCACCGATGTGTATTTTAAAAATGTCCTTATTAGCTTTCTGGGTTTAAAAAGTATTTTTACTAAAAAGTAATTTTACTGCAACATTTCAGGAGGCCATCATTCAGATAATGAAGATGCGTAAGAAGATCACAAACGCTCAGCTGCAGACCGAGCTGGTGGAGATCCTGAAGAACATGTTCCTCCCTCAGAAGAAAATGATCAAGGAACAGATCGAGTGGCTTATTGAGCACAAGTACATAAAGAGAGACGAGACGGACATTAACACCTTCATCTACATGGCGTAACGCAGAAACGACTCCGGAGATGATCCGTGACCGTTCTGGAGGACGGCGTACCCGTCGAGGATCAGCAGCGGGGGAGGGATGGTGATGTCTCGAAGATACTGCTTAGGCTGCTGGTCTGGCGGCGTAGCCATGAGCTTGTTTTAACGCCAGACACTCATACATCAGTAAAAAAAATTATTTAAAAAAATAAATAAATCCCTGCCTTACCTTACAATGAAGACACATGGGATGAGGATAGGAGATTAAAAAATTAGGAAAAGAGACAAAAGGGATTCTATTTTTGCCATTGGTAGTCAGTATGCATGGTGGGCGGTTTGCCTTTTGTATGTGTACATCTCCAGCAGCATGCGGTCAGTGGGAATGTCACATCCATCCCAGGACTTGTTTGTGTGTGCCGTGTTACGAGTGTTTATTCCCCCTCCCACATCTTCCGTCTGGATCTCGCCGCGTCCCATCCTCAGCACGGAACCCAGGGCGAGAGCCGCCCCATCGTCACAAACACCTGGCCTTGCATGACTACACCGCGGGCTGCAAGGACTAGCATTAGCACTTTTCACCACAGTGTGTCAGCATGGCTTTATTTGGGTTGTTTTTCACGTTTTCGGGTTTAGTTTTGACTTCCGCGTCAAAATATTGCAAATGAAAGATTTGATTGGCTGATAGCAGTTCAGGCATCATGTAACTCTTTAAAATGCTAGGAAAAGAGATCCTGGCTTTCAGATGTCACAAAGGGAACATCTGTAAAGAAAATCAGTTTGCAATGGGGTTTTTTCTTCTTCGGTGTACATGCATTATCGTGGCACACCAAGTCAGAAGGTCAGTGTAACAGCTGCAGTTTCTTTTTTTTCCCCTGTTTACTACATTTTTCCGTTATCAGTGTCTAATAGCGAATAGCTTGTGATGAGGTGGCCCCACTAAGGTCCTGTAACATGTAGCCTACTAGCACAAACCTGTTAAATTTTAGCCACAATTCCGATTTATTGTCATCGCCCGGTCACAGCTGAGCATGAATAAGCGGTAAAGCACAGTTACAGGAGTCTGAGTAAAGCAAGCACTGCTCCAACCTCAGGTAAAGTAGGGCTTATAGAGTTATTTTAAAAGTAGGTTATGCTAACTGTAATTAGCGCCTTGCGTTTCTTGTTAATCACACATTGCCAAAGCAAAGCACAAAAGAGTGCTGATCTCAAAATCAAATGTAGGATCTATTACAATTATTGTTTTCCCTATATTTCCATCGTCAGCCTCGTTGCCACATTTAGTGGAAAACAGGAAGTCTCGTTTTTTTGGGGGGGGGGGTTCACTGTTACCCTGTTTAACTAAGTGTCTGTGAACAAAAGCTTGTGCAATTGCTCATCAGCTGTTTATCATAATCAAATGAACTGTTAGCATTTAAATAAGTGCAAAAAAAGTATTAACTCTTATTTTCAAGGTAGATTTCCTGTAGTGATAGTGTCTGGTCAGTGGGTTTGGAGTGACGGTTGAATAAAACACCAGTGTGTTTATTATATTTCAGCCTGCCAGTGTGCCCTGGATAAAAAATAAAAACAAAAATGTAATTTTTACTGGCTGCTAACATCTAAGGTTGGTTATACGTTCATATCCAAACCCAAAACGTTCAATCTAATGAGGAGAACAGGATGATGTCCCAATGAAATCCTCACTGATATTTCTGTAACATTTCCGCAGTTCAACTGTCCATCTCCACTTTGGCATTTCCTTTCAATTCTGTTTGTTTTTGTCTTTTTTTAATGCAATGCAGTCACTCATTTGTATCCCCAGTGTTTGGTTTCACATGGTATCTGAAATAGCGAAAAGGTTCCCTTCGATTGTACTGAAAAGCAGTTCTTTATAAGGTTCAGATGTACAACAGTGTTTGAAAACATTGTGTTATTTGATTGTCCACTTTATTTATTTATAACTTAAGCCTGTTTGAGAGGACGTGTGTGTGTGTGTGTGTGTGTGTGTGCGTGCGCGTTTACGCTTAGGAGCCTTTTACAACAGGGTGCTGTCATATCCTGTTACGGTTATGCATTTTCATTTTTGGAATTTAAAATCGATGTTTCTGCTGACTGTATGTTTTCATCATCAATTTCTCTAGGTAAATATGCATAATTTTAATAAGACAAGCACTATGAGTTTCATATTAATCAATGTTGGAGTTTGTTGTGTGCTTGTGTTGTTCTGAAGCCAATTTGAATGACATCAAATGAAATGTATTCCCAAAAGCTGAAGTGGAAGATGATGAAACTGAATAAAAATGGTGTGAATGACCTTGCAAGGGAATGCTATATGAAATTATGAATTATACTTTATTGTTTGCAAATTTTTACATTTTCTCTGATGCACATGGTGTGTTGCAGTAATAATGTCTGTGTGCACATTATACAGTGGTATAATGCAATAAGTGAGCGTGAAACAAGACATTTTGAAATCTGTTGATGGAATTTTCTCTAATAAAGTTGCGTACACGTATAAATACTCACTATTAAGTTGATTATATTGGACTGTAATAGTCCCATGTGTGAGATGAGGGGTGATCATTTGATTTGAGTGGCACAACAGTATTTTCATTATTCTAATACTGTACTAATAATGTGCACTTACTGCCCTTTTTGTCTTTTCACTATATTACATACAAGAAGGAGTGGTGTTTGTGTCTTACTACTTTTTTTTGGGGTCATCTTCAAAGAGTTTTTTCATTACAAATGATCTAAATACAGACTAAAATGTAAGGGTTTGTGTTTATTCAAAATAATATATCACTATACATACACATATACAGATTTGTGTAGATTGGTGATGGTTTCATAGTGAACTGGACAGTTTTCAGTATTAATTTGAATGACAAATGTGAACAGTTCTGCAATTATTCCCCCACATACACTTTCTGGTAAATGGTTCAATAGAAAACTGAACACACAAGTTCCCTGTAGCGTGATACACTGCTGTTACAAGAAGTCAAATGTAAGTCTAGTTCTGAAAAGGTGTTTATGTTCTGACTAACTGTTTTAAAGATTTCTTGCCTGGAGCTTTAAAAGCTTCAAGAATACTTGAGAATTAATAAGTCTGAGGTGAATGTCTGCCAGTGTACAGTGAAAATCTGGAACGGATGCTATTCTTGCTGTGTGAGTCTAAACCATTTTCATATAATGGATATATATATATTTATATATATATATATCTATATATATATATACATTTAATTATGTTGCATAATTTATTTACTGGTGGAATAAAAACTATTTGAATGATGCTGATGTGAGTTTTTAATAATCTCCTGTTTGCACAACATCCTGAGCAAATAAACCTGTGCAATAAAATAAAGGGTTTAACAATCTGAATTATAATTGCTTAGGGAGTCTGGTCATAAAACATAATGTTTTATGCATTTAAAAACTGATCAGAACAAAAATGGTATGTTTAGAAAAAAAAAAGCATGACTGAAATGAGTTGATTGTTTTAAACTGAAGTAAATGAATGGTCTTCTTAAATGGTTATTGTTTGACAAGAAAATATATTACATAAGAAAAACTTTTATAATATGTTTAGAAAATCTGTCAATGCAAAGATGTCATAATTCTATCCTTTCTTACAGTAGAAATAGTATTGCACAATGAAAAAGCATGAATGTCTGATTAGGTTTCAAGTCACAGTAAATAATGATTAACAAAACAGGGGAAGTATGTAAATCTACGCCTTACATTTGGACCAATTGCAAGTAATTAATTTGCATGTGGGCGCAACGTTGATTCTTAAGTAGGATTTCTGCAAATTTTTGTATTCCCTTGAACTTCACACCACGCAAAACAACAATATATCATGACGTAATCATGATATGCTATTAATAACATTTTCATAAATAACTCTCACCATAGATGTAACACATAGCGCAGAATAGACCTATATATAAACACAGTCTCGCCTTACATAAATGCCCGGATGAACCTCGGTGGTCCGGGGTGCAGGCTTCAAACCTGTAGCTGCCTAGCGGCAGAGTGGTTCAATTCCACCTTTCGGGCGCATGACTTGTGAGCGGGTAAGTTTACTTTTAATCACTTAGCCTTGAAAGTTTAAATATTTAAGACCCCCACGAGAACATCGATACTGTAAAATTCCCGGAAATTCAACCATACAAACAACCAATCAGCGCAGTAAACACTCCAATGAACCAATCACCGTCCTCGCGCCGGAGTCTGTCACAGGAAGTGACGTGAGGTGCCCTTGGTTAGCTTTACAGCGTGTGCTGACTGACAGGCTAATGCTAGCAGGCTAACACGTATGATGTAAAATTAAATGAAACATTCTCTGTTCGCGTCATTCCCCGGTAAGAATACTGATATGTATGCAGGCTTTTTTTCTTATTGTCATTAGCTTTGCATTTTTATTATAAAGCTTATGTTTGCATTTTGGCTATAGCTTATCAGCTAGTTTCCAGCTTTTCTCTTCTAACGTTATATATCTATATATAGTGCATGTATGTTATTTTTTGTATATATTACTATGTATGTTAGTATTATTAATAAAGCATTAGTACTACAATTTAGGTTACATTTTACGTTTTTAAAAATACAATTAACGTTATATTTTTTATGTACTCTACACCCTTCTCTCTAAGGTTTTGTCCAATAAAATGCCTTTACACAAGTATCCACCAAAAATCTGGGAAGCCCTGAAGCTGCAGAAGGGCATCTACGCTCGTTTGCCCCAGCATTACCTACGCTCTCTGCAGGACACCACCCCTCCTTCACCTGTGCACTGGACACCCCTAGGTGTCAAATACAAGGTTATTCCTAAATCTGGACACAGAGAGCGAGTGCAGGATGTGCCTATCGGCGTCTATCATCCGCCAGAATCACAAAGCGGACTCTGGGGTGGAGAAGGCTGGATATCTGGCTTTAGATATGCTAACGATGACAAGGTAAGGCCGAATAGAGAGCTACAGTCAAACAGAATGGTGGATCAATGAGATGACTTATCCTATATTATGTTTTATGGACACGTCAAACCAGCTTTCTACAAGACTGCGCAAAACCTGGAAGCCGCAGCTGTTTAGCAGAGAGCTGTACAGTGAGATCCTCGACCAAAAGTTCACTGTAACTGTCACCACTCGCACATTGGATCTTATTGATGCTGTTTTCGGCTTCGACTTCTACATTCTTAAGGTGAGAATTCTTCAAAAATCTGTGTGTTTAATCACTTTAGGAATAAATGTAAGCCATTTATATAATAATAGTGGTAATTTATATAATGGTGGTAACACTTTATTTTGCTTAAAGCCTTTATGTATAATTCATTATAGTAGTTTTACTACTATACCTTTTAGCTTTGAATGCATTGTACAGTCTCATGCATAATTGTAACCACAGTTATAACATAATAACACCTTATGAATTCATTGTTACGCTGTGCATTTCAAATTTGGTTATAAGTATTCACGACAAGATATAATGTATTATAATGTGTGTTATAAATAATTATTAGTGCTGTCAAATGATTAATCGCATTCGTTTGAATGTTAGATGTATTTGTACTGTCTGTGTATGTTTCGTTTCAATTGTTTATTTATAAAGCACTACTAAACACAACTACTACTGACCAGTGTGCTGTACAAAGTAAGTAACCACGCACAGTAATAAAACAAAGACAGGGTCATTAAAAAAAATGCAAGACACCAGGCAGAAAAAATGCAAATCATGAATAATAAAACAAAATAAAATAAAAACGTTTTTAACCTTGTTTTTAAAAATGGATAGTGTGAGCAATTCTGATTTCTGTAGGAAAACCGTTTCAAAGACTTGTTTATTTGTTTATTATGTATATGTAAATACACACACATACAGTATACATTTTTAAACTGTTTACATGTATTTACAAATATATATTTATTTAATGTATACATGCAAGTGTTTTTATTTCTATATACATATTAAATACACTCAGTTTACACAATTATATTATGTAAACTAAAACTTTTTTTTTGGAATGCTATTGCTATAAATCATTATGCATTATAGCCTTCGATAACCCTTTATAATACATTATACATAAAGGCTTTAAGTAAAGTGTTGCCAGTAATTTTTATTAATTTCTTTAGTTTTATTTTGTATATTTATTATTGGATTAAAAATATTAAGGCCTTAAAAAAGACTATGGTGTTTAATGTTTTATCATTTTACAATATTTTTGTTGTTCATTTTAAAAATATATACGTTTCTTAATATTTATTGTAAAGAAAAAAGTTAATTTTATTATTGTATTGTTATTTTTATTTTAATGAAATATGAAGTCCGCACACTGTTTAGTATGTTTGGGCATTTTACAAAAAAATAAAATAAGTGTGTATACTGTTTATACAGTAATATAAAAATATTTGATAAAATGTATTGTATATTTATTATTATTATTATTATTTTTAATTATACTTCAGAAATGGTATTTAGTGTGTGTTTTGTTTTATATATATATATATATATATATATAGTATAAAATTGTTTAATTAATTTTTTGTATGTATTTAGTATTTTATTAAAATAAATCTAATTCTTGTTTATGGCATTTAATGTGTATTATTATTTCCCAAAATGATGGTAGTTTTATGTGTATCCTCACATATCTGTGGTGTTTAACATTTTTGTTATTGTTTTGGATTCATTTTAATACTTTCATATAACAGTGTTTACATAGTAATATATATTATATAATATTTTATTTATTATCTTGTATTCATTATTAAAAGTCATTATTTTGTAAAACACATTTTCTAAACATAGTATCTATGTAAATTGTTTGTAATACCATTCTCTTGTCAATGACATTTTGGTCCAGAGAAGTGTACAAATCTAATAAAAGAATTAGTTTATATAAGAAATTCTCACAGCAAAATGTGGTCAATATATCGTGTACGACTCTTTTTAAATCAGACTCCCAAGCAAGATTTGAATTCCAAGTTTGGAATGGATCTAAAACGTGCGATGCTCTTACGTCTGGCACGGAAAGACACAGAGCTGTACCCTCATGATCCGTCTCGCAGGGACGAAATATACAAACGCTATAAGGTGAGAAGAGTTGATTATTTTTATGTAGATTTGCAGCCATATGATATTGATAATCACCATGCTGTGTGTTTTCTTCATTTTCCTTCCTCCCATTTCTTACAAGCAGCAGTTTGAGATCCCAGAAGAGGAGGCTGAATGGGTGGGCTTGAGTCTAGAGGAAGCGGTAGAGAAACAGAGGCTGCTGGAAAAGAAGGTAATGAAATGATCAGAAGTATAAAAAATATAGTCAGTGCATATCAAATCGCTATCATGAAATAAATAATACTTTTTTTTTTGTCTCTCAGGATCCAGAGCCTCTTCACAAGAGTCTGGTGAAGACGCTTGTGGAGGAACTCACCATTAAGAAGCTCTCAGAGCCTCAGATTGTGGAGAAAAAATGATGACTGTTCTTTTCTTTGCCATCAACCATGTCTGTCATACAGTCAGAAGAATAAACCATATTGTATTTATTTTGTATTAACATCACCAACAGCTTGCTGCTTTTTTGTAAACATATCATTTTTACATAAAAAATATGTATTTGCTAGTCTGGAAACTGTAATGTCCTACTAAAAATGCTTCACATTGGTTATCTTTTCAAAAACCCAAATCCTAAATGTTTGCTTATTTAGGTATTCTTTGTCTATAATGTTTGTTTATTCATAACCATTAGAACTTTCCCGTAATTGTTTGCTGATTGCAGCAAATGGGACCATGTTCCTGATGTCATAGTGAGGTTAAGTTTAGCAGCGGGGTTAGGTCATGAAGATGACTTGAGTGAATGATTGAGAAACGCCCACTTTTGTTCTGCAGAGACCTAAATCTCCTCTTGTCAGTAAATGAACAAACAATACAAGTGACAACATTTGCTCTAAAATGCTAAGTTTTTAAAAGCTGTTGTATAAAAGAAGCATCACATTTAATAGTTTGGTAAGCAGTCGCTATGATAATTACCTCTGAAAACAGTGTTTTCTGTCCAAAAAAATGTAATTTTACATTGCAAAATATTTAATAGTAATTAGTCATTTTGTGAGTTAAACTAAAAATCTTTCTTTTGACACCATATGTGTTTTATACACTCCTATTGCCCAATACTGGACTTTAGGGCTTACAACATATTTTCTGTAAAGCCTGTGATGTCAATAGTTTCAGCGCGCACACAATGTGAGAGAGAGAGAGCACTCAAGCACAAACTTTGTTGTTCACATTAATAGTTGTTAAAGGTCATCTCGAGTCATGTGGATTGAGGTGTGAAATCACTTCTCACGACAGTCATAACACAAACGCACACACACACTACCACACAAACAAACATCTTTTCTTTTAAAGTCACCAATAGGTTATAATGAAATCCTGAAGCATCAGTTAATGCCTAATCTCTTAAAGTTTGACGAAAGACTGGGAGTCGTTTTTGCATAAGACTGACGTTAAACGTGTAGCTATTGCTCTGAGCTCTATATATAGTATCGGAGAAGTGCTACAAAGCACAACAATAGCTGTAGTGAATGAGGAAGTGACTAAACTTCTTTCTTTCCTGATTCCCTCGTAGTTTTTTAATACAAGAACGTGTGTGGCATGGATTCAGGGGTCTGGAAAGTTTCAGTTCCTTTCAGACTGACAGATATATACAGTAGTTAACATTCGAAGTGGATCAAAACCTTTTATCAAAGTAGGTATTGTTTTTGATTTTAGGAGAACTTTGATAAAAAGTTTTGATCCACTTCGAATGTTGACTACTTTATATATATATATATGTAACTTTTTTATTATTAATTAAACAATGTAAATTAAGGCATTTAAATGACGTCTTTTCCGTTAGATTAATGAATGATTATTTGAATGCAAATAAATGTATTTAATGTCAATACGGTGAGGTGGATTTGCTTGGACTTTGGCCTTAGTGCTACCTTCTCTCTAGACAGGAGGAAATTATGATTTAGTCAGTGACTAATAAGGTAAGTACACAAAGGGACAGCAAAAAGGAATCATTTTCCAGAACACACACTTTTAATATTGACAGCAATAACACACAATAATAAGCAGACTGTGACATTATCAACTAAAGGATTTTTACACAAGACAATAAAAATCACAGCAGTACTGTATAACAGACATTGCGTGTATATAAAAGAACAAAATGCTTTCCAATGGTTACAATTGTGAATCCAGCTTCCTTCAATATTGATGTGACACAAACGAAAAATCACTCAATTCTTTTTGCCATAGACTCATTGACTACATTCATTTCAGTTTCCTATTCGAACTCACATTATGACATAATCAGGCATATGTCAAGTTTAGGGAAAAGTAATTTTGACTGAAAAACGAGGTCTAGATAAGTTCAGAAGTTGAACTTGTTAACTTGAGCGCCATGCTTGTAGAACATTTTGTCATGTAATGTTACAGTAAGCTCACCAGTCAAACATCCGTCTTGTGTATGTTTACATTGAAAAACAATGGAAGAGCAGTGCAATGAAGTGGACAGAAATGTTCTGTGTGAACAGGCCTTAATGTCATAGCATTGCGCATAACCACACCACAATTTTTGATCAGGAGTTACAACGGCCACCAATATGCGGAAGATTCAGTGAAAGATTTTGTTGCTGCTGAAATCACTATTACGGTGTCTCACCTGGTTTAAGCATGGAGTCAGATTGCTATGAATTACATCAATTCATACAATTGCTACTTCAGGATTATGTTTCAATGTCTAATGGTGCGTTCACACCAGACGCGAACGAAGCGTAAAACATGAGTGATTTACATTTAAAGTCAATGCCAAGACGCGATTAGACATCTGAACTTTGGCGAAAATTCGCGCCGCGTTAACCTATCAGGAGCTGGCTCTAGTAGTGACGTGATAACTAGCAAACGGAGGCAGAATTCCGAAACTATGGAGGACAAAATCATCGTCGCTGTATGATACATCGTCGTACATTAATATAAACAGGAATAAAAAATAAATAAATACTCGATTCATTAAACCAAAGTTTGCCAATTAGATATACTCAAAAACGAATTTTACCTCATGTCTAACCATTACAGAGACTGGAAGCGCCTGGCACAAGAGCCTCCCATGACCAGCTTTCCCGTTTGCTGAGAATCGAATATCACGTGCGGATGAAGCGAGTAAACTCAAATTGTTCAAGCGTCAAACTACGCGCGAATAACGCGATTTATTCACGCAAGTAGCGTCTGGTGTGAACCTAGCATCATTTTGTCATTTTAATGCTGTTAACTGAAATTCCTCTGTGGACGGACTGCTCCAAAATTGTTTAAAACAAATATCACGTTACATGTAACACTTAAATACAGTTAATTTGGGTATGGGGCCATCTACACGATACTAGTAGGCTCTGCTCAGAAATCCACACAATAAATTAGCGAACGACAGACAAAACTGACACATCACAAGCAACTTAGCAGCATTGTTGCTCCCTTTTTCCTTAAAAAACGCAATAGCTACATGCTTCTCCAGCCTTTAGTTGGCTACCATGATGCCCAATCCATTAACAAGACCAGTGGTTGAGCAGGTAATTTACTTCATTAGTATGTTCATACTACCAAACACGAAAGCCAGCTGAACAGGTTTGACTTAGTCTGTCCCTTTGTAATCAATTTATAGTCAATGTTGACTGTTTGTCCAAAGTCCCAATAGGCAAGACACAATGGCATTCAGTGGTCCAGTTCATTCTCGCTTTTGACGTGGGGAAACACATCTTCAATGTTGTCCAGATCTAATGGATAGGCCTGATTCTCATTGACCATCTGACTAAAGTGTGCGTCGTTTATTGACGACATGTTCATCATAGGCTGACTGGTGTTCAATTTTATATCTGTGCCTTCAAAACCAAAGCTGAGGTCGTTTTGTAAGAATAACTGATTAAGAAACTGGTCTGAACCTTGCTGGGACTGGTCTGGTCTGAAGTTGGCAAGGCATTGGGAAATGCCTTGGAGGACGGTGTCCAAAGTATCTGGGTCCAGGCTAACACAACCATCCTCTTGTTTTAGGTCGTCATAGTGAATTGCATCCATGACTTGGGATTGCATTTGGATGCCTCCTTCCACAAGAGGGACTGTTATGGAAGCATTGGGAACGCTACAGTCAGGAGCGTTGTAGAATGAGTTGTCAAAATGCTGTGGCATGCTGAGCTCATTCGGAATGTCTTGATCTGAAAGAAGAGAGAAATAAAAGACTTCTGTAGTCAATAACGTTTGGGAGGGTGATATTAGGGTGTCTGTTTATTTTAGAAGCATGCTTACTTTGAGGGACGCTGCATGGCTCGCTGAACTTCACATCAGACTTCATTTTCCTCTTGCGGTTGACTCCATAAGGATCTGCAGATCAAAAGAGCAAATCAGATTAACCTCCCTTCCGTGTTACAGGAGCATGTGATGGCACTGACTGACATGGCATGGACTATAACAGAATGATTTGTGTTCTGAAGACAACAGGAGACCTATTGTGAAGTGTTAGAGTTTCCTCATGCATACTTTCAGTTTAACCTACTGTAATGATGCTATTTATATTGAAAAACTGGCACAGTGACACACCCTCTTTTTGCAATATTGAGAAGAGCTGATTCATTTCCGGGATGTCTGGGCGTCTTTGCTTCAGTTAACCGTTCTATCGGTCAACTTTTGTATGCTATTGCTTTTAAACACACAAAAACCATAACTGACGTTTTTAGGACCATTACACCTTTTACTCAAGAAAAAAATACACAATAACATTTTTCACAATTAACAACTTTTTTATTTCCAAAGAAAATGAATACTGTTATACAGGAATAATGTACTAAATGGTTAAAAAAATATTATATTTGTCAAAACTATTGCATTTCTATTTCAAATAAATACTGTTTTCTTCAACTTTCCACACAAATATTAAACAGCACAACTGTTTTCAACATTAAAAACAAAAAATGGTGTATTTAATATGATTTCTAAAGGATTGTGTGACACTAAATACTGGAGTATTGATGCTGACAATTCAGCTTTTCCATCACGGGAATAAATTCCATTTTATAATAATATTTTATATTATATATTTTCATTTAAAAAATAAATGTAAAATTACTTAATTTTTAAAAGGAATGCTATTTATGCAATGTCAAGTATTAATACCTTGTGGTAAAAATTCTAATAAATACATTTATTTTAATTATTTAATATTTAATGGTATGATCCTTTCATCTATACATTCTCCTAACTGCTTATTCCGGGCCTGCACGGATGCTATCCCAGCATCTCTAAACATTTTAATTTATGATTTACTACAAGTTTTATCTTTTATTTCTTATTTTGATTTGGGGTTGAAATATACCCCTGATATTCCCTTACAACGGTCACCTTATGTTATCCATTAATCTTGTCTTTATATAGCGTCTGACAACTCACCTGCATTGTCTGGGACGTAAGTGAACTTGACTGGCTCGCTGTCCATACGGTCAGACATGCGCCGAAGGCACACGCTGACCTCCACCTCTTCGGTTATACTCTGCTCCCTGAAGGGTGGAGCCTTGAAAACGATGGCAATTTGCCGGTGGACATCAGTCTGAGCAAACTCCGCCTTGGCCTCCCAGTCGTCCTTGCTGAAGATGATCTCAATGTCATCTATGGAGGTTTCCATACAAATGAGTCCTTTCAGAACAACTGCATCGAACGGTTTAATATGACATATTTCAAATCCACTTACCTTTCTGCACTTTGTCACACAGCATATAAATTTCAGTCTTTCCTGTACAGGGGCCTCTGACAACATTGAGCCGATTGATTTTCAGCTCTGCTGTTGTGGTCGCCTCTAATCAGACAAACAGAAACAATCTCAATGAGCTAAAAAGAGCTTGAGGAGAGTAGTTTTCTGGCCCAACATGCATCTTGCTCTTACTCTTGTCATAGACGGGGTTAGAAACCACGGGTGCAAGAGGGATTCGGTCTCCATCCTTTCGTTCTAGCTCACATTGGAAACACAGTCTCACCACGTTCATGTCCATGTCCTCAATGCTCTTAGAGTGACCTGCTGGTGTAGAACAAGACGAAAACATTCAGTGGAAGAGTACAACAGAGCAGTTCGGTCTGCAATATTCAACAACTCACTGTTAAACGGATCAATTTTCTTATCCATCCTCTTCTTCAGTGAGGCATCAAGTTCCTTTCTCCGCACACACTGAATGCCAAGATTTGCAAAGCTGGAAAACACCAACATACTCAGGAAGGAAATAACATTTTTATTCTCACATCACGTTCTGCTGACCGTCCGAAACATTGACGTCAAAAGAAAGATACCTGTGTCGACGAGTGCTGTGGGGATTGATATGGATGACGCAAATGCCATCTGCACAGTCTTTGCCGACCAAGCAGTGTGGATGTGGGCGGTACGGGATGTCCTTTGTCACAAGAGACACGGTGACCATCACTTTCTTGATGTTATCAATGGGGCCTTGGATCTAAAACAAGTGAAAAAAAAGTTTTACTTTTGCTTTTGTACCAAGTAGGTCTCTGTGGTTGCTTATTGGCACAGGCTCTTGTGTTGAAAATACCCATTTATAGACATGTCACAATGGCAAAAGTGAATACGTTTGTTTGTGTGGTGTATAAAGGTAATTCCCTCCATCAGAGCCCATCAGTTGTACTACTCCCCAGGAAGCTTTCACTTTTAACTGCAATTACAAGTTTAACTTGATTTCATATACAATAAACCACAAACCATGAATGGGGGAAGCCCCTATGTTATGGGATAGTCGGTGCATTCCAGACACACCCACTAAATCAAATAATGAGTGCAAATCAATTTCGAATGCATGTAAATGGAAAACAAACAACGGAAACGAAATAATTTCTGCAAGGTCTAAATAATGACATAATTTTTAACCTTATATGGCCAACTGTTTTATATGCTAATTTCTAAATCCTCTATGTGATCCCCCCCCCCGCCACAATAAAAACTAGAGCTTTTGATTATAAAACTAAGCTCTTACTAGGAAACATTACCAAGAGATATTTACAAATGTCAGTATATTAGATACATTTCTCAGGCTTTACAGGGTTAACTTATTTAACTCCTAAAAATACAGTTGGCGACTCATTCATTAGCATCCACCCTAAACTTTCTTCCTCTGACTCACTTCAATGGCAGGCAGGGTCTTGCTGGAGTCAGTGCTGGAGGCTCCAAGGATGCTGCCCGCGGATCGTCCCTCGCACTCATAGCGAAATCGCATGCCACGCTCCTTCGGCTGCTCCACCACCAACAGCTCTGGCTTTTCCAGGAAGCGCTCCAGATGTTCTGTTCCGGTCTGCTGAGGAATAAGCCTCTGGGGCGCTACAGATGACTGTACACGCCGCTGAGATGCCACTTTGTGTCTTTGCATGGAATGCATCGGTGCCATACCATCAGTGTGCGCCGTTGGAGTCTGGTCAAAGATGAATGGAATCTAAAAAAAAAAAAAAAAAAAAGATGCAAGATAAATTTTAAAATATGAAGAAAATAAATGGTGCTTCTATGTAGGAAAGTTCGTTGATATACAATTGCAAAGCTTTCAGAATGGCTTTTAAGAAGTTCCTATACGGTATTTATAAGGTGGTTACTAATGAAGAAAAATTACTATAAAGATGGTTATTATAATAATAATAATTAACTTGATTAGTTTCCACATCAACGCACAATAATGTAGAAGGGTAAATTTGATAAAATGCTATAAAATGAGTTTTTAAAACGACATAAATTTCAACAATATAATTACTCTGGGTCATTACTGTTGTAGTTGTAGTGTGAACTTCCTTATTCTCATTGAATTAGAATGAATATTAATATGTATAATTATCAACCCTGGTGTGGCTTCAACAGCTGGATTTCCAGAAAACATAAATATAAAAAAGTGAATAGATGAAGAGACAAAACATTTAATCAAACAGACAAAGCTTTCCCATGTCAAACTTTTAAAAAATGAATGGTTTGCCAAAGACTGAAAAATTTATTTTCACACCCCCACACAACGATTCAGCAACAAAAAGCGCTCAGAAAACCACATTAGCATGTTTTATTACAACACTGGATTAACATGTTTCTTCTCTGACTTTCCAATTTTTGAACTCAGACAAACTTCAAAGTTCAACTTACTCGAAGCAACCACCAAAAGAAAGAAAAAAAACACTGCAAGAGAGAAAGAGAAAGTGAGGGTGTGAAGAAGAGGGTGAGAGAAATAGAGTAAGTAACAGTTTGTTTGCAGATTTTGAACCCAAAAAGAGCAAAATTTCAATAACAGATCAATAAAAGAACTTTTAAGGAGACAACAGACAAACACCAAGTCTGGACATGCCTGAGTACGGACTCAGATCGCTTACACAAAGAGCCGCTGAGAAGAGCCAGAAGAAGCATGGTGAAGAAACAGGAAGCTCACATAGCTGGAGGAAAAACCAGCCAATGAGAAAGTGCGAAGCAGAGAGGAGGGTATGAGAGTGCCTTTTGTAAGGGGGAGAGAAGCATAAGCCGAGAGAACGCTAACTGAAAGTAGGCATCAAATTACAATCACCCATCTGTGAGTAAAAAAAAAAGCCTGATGTCATGATAGAACAAGTTTCAATATCTACTAAAAAAATACAAGATTACATAGATACATAAAGAGCGAGTACAATCAATATGCTACAGAGTTTGATGCATCATCCATGGCTATAGCACAAACAAAACAGGAGGAGTTATGCACTGAGCGTTAAAGGGACAGTTCACCCAAAAATGGAAATTCTGCCATCATGTTATTCCAAACCAGTATGACTTTCAAGAACATATAAAAATGACATTTTAAGAAACGTCTTTGAGTTTGGAAGTGATGGTAATCTGGTGATGGATCTTCATCTTTTTATCCTTTTAAGGGTTTCAGAAAACTATGTACAGTAATAACAGTAATGCTCTAGAAACTGATACAACGACTGCTTTTTAGGTTTGTTTTATTTTAGAACAGCTGGAAGACTTACAGGTGGAGCTGTTCCTCTGGAGACCAACACCGGTGTGCTTTGCCTACTTCTAGATGGTGGGTCAACAGGCTGGCTATCCTGTTCCACAGGTGGAGGAGGAGGACCAGGGAGCGTTCGTTCTTTAAGGTACTCATCTATTATATCTGAGGCACAGTTTTGATTATTAGAAACACAAGCTCTAAATAACATCACTTAAAAAAAAAAATGTTTTCCCCATGTGACACAAAAGCAGATGTTAGGCAGAACGACCCATGTACTTTTACTGCATGGAAAAACAAGGTGACTAAGGCTGCATAACAGCTCCTTTTGTGCTCCATGGAAAGGGTGAGTAAATAATAACTGAGTTTTTGTTGAACTATCACTTCAACATCACAAAACACGCAATATATATATATATATAAAAAAAAAAACAAAGTAGACAACCAAGGTCACCTCACAATGACGTCACATCTGCACTCACCTAGATCTAGGTCTGCACAGGAAGGCATGATGCGGGGGGGGGACACACACAAGAAAAACAGTTAAACATGCGCATTTCCAGAAAACGAAACTGAAAGCAACATTTTATTTGAATAACATAATATTAGCTGTTAACGACAATGTCTGATAGGCGTGTCTGCACACGTTTGATTTTATCAGCTAACAAACGAATGACCAAAAATGAGTCCTAAAACATGTCAGATGATAAATGCACTTCTCGACAGATTACAAACATTATTTATGCGATACTATAACTGGAAAGGCATTCGCGGGCCTGTATTATTGTTTCAATGCAGGCCTGTAACTCTGGAAACACCCACTTCTCTTAGAAAACAACTTCGTTTCGATGATACCGTAAACTTCCTTGTCATAAAACGTAATAAGACGTGATTTAGCGATAGCTGCCGTTCATGTCGAGTGCATTACGCGTACATTATTCAATGCTTAGGCGCAAAGTAGAGCAAATGAGTAACGTTATTCCTAAAACATGCTGAATCAGAGTGACAACAAGGCCGAGGTGAAACTGTAATAAACTGAACTTACCTCCCACTGCGCCGTTGTGTTTGCTCATGTTTCTCATTGCAGGGACGAAGAAGAAGAAAAAACTGTCTCGTCGGTTAATAATACACTGTCGTTGGAAGTTATTGTGTTGAATATTAATCCTCCGAAACCGCGATCAGATCGTCAGGCCCGCGTTATGGAGTCATTTCCGGGTACTTCGCCTCTTTTTTGGAAGTCAGAAGTTAACGGAAGCCTTTTGGGAAAGAAATCTCAAGAAAGAATGAGAGACCGCTGTATCTGTGACTCCTCCACTAACGATTGTGGCATGACAAACAGCTTCGCTTCGTAACTTCTTTCACTTTTTCTCTGGGTTCGCTACAAGAGGTCCAATCTGGTGGGTGGAAATCCCCCTACGTCACATATGGGGAAACCCCAAGATTCATCACCATAACAACTGCTAACAACAGGTGAGTTTCAAGAAAGCGCTACAATTAAAGGTAAATAGATCACCGTCCTAACATAACCGATACATAAAGTACAAATAAATACATAATAAATTATATACATGATGTGAAAGCAAAAGCAAAAGATCGCTATTTTTAATGACAGGTACCTGTTTTATTTTCAAAAATTATGTTTTTATTATGTTTTTAAAGCTTTTCCCAGTTATTTTTAACCTGAAAAATAACCCAGATGCAGTTTGGTTGAGATATTTTTTTAAAACATGATTTTTATAATTGTTAAAAACGTAGTTAAACTCTTCAAACACACATACATATAATGAGTTGAATTGCAAAAACAGATAAATAACTAAAGATATTAATGAATAACTTCCAAGTAGTAGCTCTGACAGTGAAAGGGTTGATGGTCACACGGCCTCTAGTGTAGGTAAATATTGCTGAATAATATAAGGGCACATTGAGCCACTTTCTTTCATCATTGCGTCAGCATTTGTTAAAACAGCGCTAACAATAAGGTATAAAGTCTGAGCCGCAAATAACACAGGTGATTCATATAACTTAATACATCTGATTAAACTCCCTGTTTAACCATATTTCATTTAAAAGGTATGCAAATATCGCCAACGCATCAAGTACCCACATAGATTCACAGAATATACAAATTCAATCACATTTTCTCTCGGCTCGTGAAGGTCATATGACCCACGTGTATAAAACGGTCACGTGCATTCTCTCAAGCGAAGCAAATCCCCAAATTTAGCAAACGGCACCTGTGCTCACGGTTACCATGCACTATGCCGTCACCAATCCCCATCACGCGACTGCTGCCAAAGGCTTTTGGGCTAGAGTTTGGCGCGTGCAGCAGCCCGATATTCAAATCAGCGAGTGGATCTACGCTGCGTGTGCCCACAAACGCGTTTCACGGTAAAATCGCGCAGAGACTTTGGTCCTCCGTGATCCACTGGCGAGAGCTGCAGGCTCTGGAGCCCATCGGCAGCGGTGGATTCGGTACGGTTTTTAAAGGCACATACTTTGATGAGACCGTTGCAGTGAAGAAAGTGAGATGTGTGAAAAACAAACTGGCTTCGAGGCAAAGTTTCTGGGCGGAACTCAATTCAGCGCACCTGCACCATCAAAACATTGTGCGCGTGATCGCAGCCACCACGTGCACCCCTGCGCACCTCAGCACCAAAGACAACATCGGGACGATTGTAATGGAGTTCGCCGGTGCCCTGAACCTACAGCAGGTCATTTACGGACTCGCAGACCCGTTGCTTATGGACAAATGCGTCAGATACTCAATGGACATCGCGCGTGCGCTCCAGCATTTGCACGCGCACGGCATAGTTCACTTGGATTTAAAACCCGCCAATGTTTTGCTGTCAGAACAGGGTGTTTGTAAGTTGGCCGACTTTGGGTGTTCTTTCAAGCTATCCGGTAAAAGCGACACCGTGACGCACCTGAGTGAAATCGGTGGCACGTTCACCCACCGCGCGCCTGAGCTGCTGAAGGGAGAGGAGGTTTCTCCGCGCGCCGACGTTTTTTCGTTTGGCATCACAATGTGGCAGCTCCTCGCCAGAGAGCCGCCGTATGACGGGGACAGACAGTATATTCTGTACGCCGTCGTAGCGTATAATTTGCGGCCTTCCATCACAAGGGACGTTTTTATTCAGTCTTCTCTCGGACAGAAGTGTCAAAAACTGATCAGTCTGTGTTGGGACGGCGACCCCAGCATTCGACCCACCGCAGACCAGCTTCTTAATGAACTTTCCATTTTATTATGAATTTGCACCACATGGACCTTCCAGACTCTGAAAATATCTTCACTTCGAAATGTGTTTTTTTTATTGTAATGTTTTGTAACCTTTTTATTGTTAAGCAAAATTATTTTAAATATCAAAATACCTTTAATTAAATGTTTTCTTCTGTTTAAAAACGGCCTTTTGTATGATTTGTAATATTTCTGATTGTGTATCCAGTAGTAGTAATACACAAAGTAGTCTAAACATTGATTTTAGCTCTCAAATAGAAGTTAAAAAAAATTCGTAAATTAATTTTACTAAGGTTAATTAATATATATATACACGTTGAAGTTGATTTGTTAGTGACTAAGCACGTTTTATCCACATGGGATAAGAACAAGCATGTTTTCAAATTATGTATACATGGTATGACTTTACATGGAGCGGGTCGCCTTTATAGTGACCGCCCTGTTGAACAGCTAAATTTAACGCTCTTTATTTCGGACACTGTTTTGTGATCGGACTTATCTGATGGCAGAATAAATTATGATAAATAGAGGGTGAACCGATAATTTCCGATGACATCAGTGACTCAAAACCTTTTCATAATGCTGTATATACGCCGCTAGGTGTCAGTACAAATACAAATATCAGAGCATATTGAACTTCATTACATTTGTGAATATGACCACAGCTCTATACGAAATAATAAGCTTTCTGCAACTACCTTGACCACTTTCCGGTTACATAATACAGTAGATGAAAAGGAACACATGATAGTAAAGATACATTTAGATTGGTGACTCAACGTGTATCACTCAAAATGCTTGCAAATCCTTAAGAGAAATAGTTGTAGAGATCTTCTATACATTTTAGGCCCCCCAAAGTCTAAACGTTACCAAGAAATCATTCTTTTTTTCATGGCCAACGTTTCTGCTTCTTAATTATTAAAAACACCACAAATGTAAAAAGTAAAACTGTTTTGGCTCAAATGTAAATCTGCTAATTAATATTAGTTCAAACCCAAACCAACCTGTGCAAGCGATTCTCCTATTTCTATTTTAATATTTTTTTAATATAATATTTAACAGATCGATTACTATTTAAACATAAGTAGTAGTTATGGTCATGAAAATCTTTTTATGGGAAACAGATATATGGTGCAATCAAATCTTTAACTTTTCTCCCCAATTCATTAAGGAGTTTCAGTTTTAAACCTTCGCAAAATGTACCATTTTCCTATGATAAATATTTTTTATAAGCCCAATATCACACCTTTAAAAACAACTATGCAAATGCACAACTCTTGGGACATGAATAAAGCAATATCCAAATTAAACTGCACTTATGCTTTACTATAAACATGAGTGATCAAATTTTGGAACGTACCAAAAAATAAAAAAAAACAATTCAGAAGTACGGCACCAAAAAAAAGGACAACCAGGCATTTCATCTCACGCATACTTGAACTGTCGACGTGACACATGGTGGTCCAGCCGTGGAGTGTGAATGTAATGAAACTAGTTCTCAGTGAGAGGACTGGCAATTCAGCTATTGCTAGACAAGTTGACGTCAGCATGATTAAGTTTTACAAGCCGAGATGCTGTACAGTTTTAGAACATACAAAAGAAAATTCAGAGCCTTAAAAAAAAAAAAAAAAAAAAAAAATTCATGATCATAGTTATTAATATTATTAATAGAATTATATATTAATAGCTACAAGGCTGTTATTTCTTTATTTTTTTGTTCAAGTTTGCAACATCAATTCTTGTTTAAAAACGTGGAAAGTCTCTGTCTCGCACACGGGTAGCGTTTAAACAGAATTGGCTGTTATTTCTTTCTTGGCCACCTCCGTCCTACACTACACAACTGCTTCCTGGTACACCTTCACACATGGAATGAACAGAAAACAAGTACACAAAATCAGGAGACCGGCGAGGCTGCCTCTTTTCCTCGCTCTTGTACTTGAAACAAACTAAATGATATGTACTGCAATTGCCCTATTCACTCCAGCCAATAGGATTTAATTACGGACCACCTAACCCTTCAAATTATTAGTGTTACCAACCCAAAAATATACAATACAGTACATCACATTTTACTTCACTTTGACTGCAAAAATATGGGAGATTGAAAAAGAATGATTTTAGGAAGTCTACATTAAATATATTTTTTTTTCCTGTTGATCCCACACAAAGGAGGAACGCTGAACTGAACTTTTTTTTTTCCTGCAGTCTTTTACATAATACCGTTAATCCAGTTCCCTTGCCTGACAATTAAACATAAACTCGGCCTTGGAGATGCCTCATCACACCTTCACAAGACCAAAGGGCAAGGGAGGGGGGGGTTAAAAGGGGGTTAATCATTCTTCTTCTCCCCCTCTGATTTATCTGTGATGGCAGCGATTGTGTCTGCGGCTGCTGGCTGGGCTGGGCTGTCCTTGCTCTGGTCCACTCCGCTGGTCCCGAACTCATTCACACGGTTGGGATCCACTCTGTAAATCCAACGCTGGTACAGATAGATGAAGAAGACCACGTCTGTGGAGAAATGGTGGCACATTCCGTTAAAGGTGCCTAGAATGCATTGAGAGAATATTTTTAATTGCTCTCTGATATGTACATAGAAGGTATGAAGCTTAGGTACGGGGAAAAAATGCCCAGAAACTGTTTTACAGGTCCATTTACAACCCTAGAATTTGAGCCTAGAATGAAACAGTCTGTTTTTGCCTTATTTGGAAGGTTC
>JAUCMU010000027.1:7293086-7317131 GCA_032275025.1 Enteromius treurensis | reverse complement strand
GATTTTTCTTTTTTGCCAAAAATCCTTAGGATAGTAAGTAAAGATCATGTTTCATGAAGATATTTAGTCAATTTCTTCCTGAAAAATATATTAAAACTTAATTTTTGATTAGTAATATGCATGGATAAGATCTAATTTGGACAACTTTCAGGGTGATTTTCTCAGCATTTAGATTTTTCTGTACCCTCAGGTTCCAGATTTTCATATAGTTGTCTCCCGGTCAAATATTGCCCTATCCATCCAAACCATACATCAATGGGGAGCTTATTTATTCAGCTTTAAGATCAAATATAAATCTCAATTTCGTAAAATTAACACTTATGACTGGTTTTGTTGTCCAGGGTCACATATTATAACTAGAACTTTACAGGATCGCAATAACTTTTGATAACCCAGTCTGACAGGTCTTGGAAGGATGCCAAATAAAATCCTGTATTGACTCAACAGGAATAAAGTGCTTCCAAAAACATATGTGTTTTATTGCTAAATGTCATATTTACAAAAAACCCCAACGGCACTATACATTAAAACGGGTGCTTTTTGCAGCAAAATAAAAAAAAAAGCATTGCCATTAGGGCTGGGCGATATATATCGCACGGTATTTTATGCGCAAAATAGCTGACGGAGTTTTCCCGCTAATCAAAGAACCGTCTTTACTGATGAGATGCGCGTAAAATACCGTGCGATCGCCCAGCCCTAATTGCCTTTACTTGGAACTGACATACATCAGTTAAGGTCTGAGAAGAGATGCAGATGAGATTGCCCGATAGAAGCCTGCCATTGACTCAGAACAAAAATGACGAGCTCATAAAAGGACTACTGGAGCTTTCATCTAGCTTGGTAACTGTTGTAGCTTGCTCCTGTTCTTTTAAGTGGTGATCAGCTGAAAGCAATTTGTCTGGGGAAATTGTTTAGATTTGACACACTACTGAACAGGGCAAATATTAACCAAAATATTAACCAATTACTTCTGACTGGATTTAGGTCAACTAAATGGAAGCAGAAGACGAGAATCTGATTTGCAGATGTCTAAAGATAACAATAGGTCCAAACAAGCCTGTCACCAAGATAAGGAAGGGGATCAAAACATAAGAATACAAGAAACACATCAACAAACTTATAAATTGTGGTTCGGGAAGCAAAAATGACCTTTGGATGCTATCAATGTCTGCGTTTACACCCTTGCGAAGAGCATAGTTCTATAGTGTATTCACTAGTATATTCAAACTTTCAGCAGTATATTCACTGTTCAAACTTAATTCTGAATATGAAGTACCACAGGGCTCCGTCCTGAGACCTCTATTGTATTGCACCCAAATAAAAGTCCATTGTAACTTTCTGATCACATGGTTGAGGTCACCGCAATCACAGATGATGGAAAGGCCTATCTAGAAAAGGTGGAGATTCTGGTGTTTTGTTGTCATGGTTTATTTTTGCCAGCAAAAGTAATTACACCCACTCACTATTATTAACCGAGACCCCACCTAGAGATGGATTACTAGCAGTGAGCCAGCCATGAGCGCTTAAACACTTCAGATTGGAGGAGGGAAGACATAAAGTGACAGACAAAGGACATCAGACCAGTTTTCTGTTTCCCATAAAAGTTCTTGTTTACATTTGGCAGCCCACACTGTTTTGAAAAAAAACATAACTCTGGTTTACTAACCTTATGATTGACACCACCTATATGACCTTTATAACTTGTGTAATCAGTAACCACAGGGTTATTCATCCAAATAAGTAAAGCTAACATTGCTATCGAATCTACTTAATCCAGCAGCAGGCCACTAGCAAGTTCTCACTCTTGGTCTGCTATCCCTGAGGGCTTTGGTCTAACTCTACCAAAAATAATTAACCAATGTCTATATGTTCACTAAAAAAAAACAGTAGTATGCCTGCAATAAATCTCTGTATGAAAGCTGCTATCTGTAATAGCAGGTCTGATCACCACTGACTTAAACCAATTACCCAAGTAGCTGACTGGACACAACATGCAATAGCCTAATCATTACAAAACTTCTAAACACCACTACAGTTCCTCTGTCCACACAAAGACGCGTGCTCTTTTGTCACGATATGTTCTAATTAAACTGGCTGGTCAAAAGGATTGCACAATACTGCCATCTTTAAAATGCTTTGACATGTGAAGCTAACAGATAAGCTAGTTAGCCAGCATGCTAGCACTGATAAACTCAGACATCAGCTCATAATACTACGTATATCACCATTTGAATAGCCGTCTGTAATACAGGATGTTACTTAAAACATAGTCAGCGGACTACCTAGACAGGATTTAAGGGCATCAAAGACGGGTTCAAACATGATGATGCCCAAAAATGCTGCTAAGAAGCAGCATGCTAGGCTTTGAAATACAGAATGTGTGATAAATAACCAGAATACGTTAAACTTTGTTGTGTTTGATAAAAATGAGATATGCCGGTGAAAATAAGCCACACAATCGGACAGATCTTTCGTGACTCAGATAGCATTTATGCCCTCAATGCATGCTAATTTAAAGGGGTCGCTGATTCAGACCGGCAATCTGATTTTCTTCTTTATAACGGACACGACAAAAGAATTTACTATCGTGAACGCGTGGACTACATTAAGGCTGTTCGTTGACACGTCCGTTTGAAGGCTACACTTTATCATTTTGGCGATTATTACCTCTCCGTTGCTTACGGACGACTGCTGTGTTGCTTGAGTCTCCTGCGCCGCCATCTTCCCTGTCTCTATCGCACACTGTAATGTGGTGGTATGTAATCTGATGTATCGCGAGATTTTCTGTGCGTCATATGGGAAGTACTAAATTTCCGCGAATAGGTATTTTCAAACATTTATGTATATAAATGGTGCTTTCCATATAATATCACCTCTTTGTTTGTAAAGTTATTGTTTTGTACTTTGGCATAAACAAAATAAAATAAAAAATCAGCCACACAAAAACGTAATGATTTTTGTAATACTTATATATTATAATGTAATAATTATAATAATTATATATATGAGGCATTCCACGAAACAGGCACGACTTGAGTCCGTCTTACCTTTTTAAGTGTATCTATTGGGTCACCAAATTCTATTTAAAAAAAAAATTTTGTACTCATTAAACGGTCTCATCCAATAAGCTTTTAAAAGATGACACACATTTTATCTCTTATTTATTTTTTATTTTTTTTTCAAATTGTCTTGTTGTTTTTCATTTGATACCCTCATTGCCTTCTAAAAATACATTTAGAAAAAATTTCCGAAAAAAAAAAAATTTGTTCGGTTTTGCTGTTTTTTTCTAAGATTTTGATTATTCAATAAAATCATGTTATTTATTTCCATACCTCAGTAACCCCTCAACCCCATTGATCATTCTCCTCCCCCCAAAAAAACTAAATGATCTTTGTTATTTTAACAATTATTCATAATTTAATATCACGTATGCCATGTGCTCTCCTGTTAGTTACAACATGTAGGGCAGGGGCCATTTTGTGCAAAAAAATCACAACCCCGTCACACTCAACCCTGTTACTTATTACACTCTGGTTCTAAAGTTATCCAGTTAATGAATTATTATATTTCATCAAGAGTCTTGGATCTGTCTAGGTTTCCACACCTCATTGTTAAGTAAATGAAATGAAAGAAGTTTGTTTGAAAACTGCAAATTCATTTAAAAAAACTTTGTCGAAGAACCTTTGGCAGTAATTATAGCCTCAAGTCTTTCTGAGTATGATGCCACAAGCTTTACATATCTGTTTTTGGGCAGTTTCTCCCATTCTTCTTTGCAGGACCACTCAAGCTCCATCATGTTTGATGTAGAGCATTTCTGCAGGTGACGAGCAATGCAAAGCAAAACGAGGTTCATCAGACCAGAGAATCTTGTTTCTCAGAGTCTGAGGGTTCTTTTTTTTTTTTTGCAAATGCCAAATGTGTTTCCATGTGTCTTCAATGAAGAGATGATTGAGTCTTGAAAACCAGAACCAGTGTGTTTCAGAAAAAAAAACAAATATTTATATGTTAAGCTGAAGTTGTCTCTTCAACCCTATTACCATCTTCAACCCTGTTACCATAGTTTCAACCCTGTCACACCTAAATTTCTATGATTTATATATATATATATATATATATATATATATATATATATAAAACAGTTTATTAAAAAGTAATTTAATGTTTGTTGAACTCAGTCTGAAATGTTCAGTGCAATCATAAGAATGATTTGAGTTAAAATTTTGAAGTTAAGACCGTGGCCAAACAAGGGGACAAATGCATTAGGTTGCCCTTTTCCAATAAAGCCTAATACTAATACTAATAAAACTTGAATAGTAGGATTTGTTAACCTACTTGACAAAGCCACAGGGTAGCTAAATACATCATGCAAAAAACAAAAAAATATATTGTTCAGTAAAAAAAAAACATATTCTATAGCCTACCAATTTACCCAAAACGTCAAATTTAAAAAGCATTTAAATTTAAAGTCATGCCCCAACAAAAAACGTTTAATAACCTTCAAGGCCACAATTAACACTAGCCTATTTTTAAAGATCAGATACAACTTAAAAATTTAATGTAAAAAACTAAATATGCCGATGAAATTGCTCTTCTAGGATTTACGTTAACAGTTTCGAGTGTGTAAAGTCAAGTTTCGATTTTGGGGAATGGGGAGAGATAGGCTATATATTCGCAGCTGAGCTGTTTACACTCATTCGACTTCTCAGGCAGGAACAGGAGCCGACACATGCAAGATGGACATAAGTAACCGGTAAGAAACCTTTTTAATAGCAACACAGTAGAACGCAAGGTCATATTCTGATTACATTTTTGTTGCATTCTTTAGAAATAAAAGAGATTTAAACGGTGAGGTTAATATATATGTATATAATCGTGAAAACAACAATTCATTTGCTTCTTGTTCTCCATATGCATGCTAACGGACCGTTTTCAAATATATTCAAGTCTTTTTGGTTTGAGTCTAGACCGAGAGGTCAATTGAGCTTAAGTTTCGTTTCGTCGAACAGCGTTACCTCAGCGCTGCTGCAGCTGCAGGAAACTGAAACTGAGGGAGCAAGCGCGCGTTCAAACTATGACGGACCTGATCCTATGGCAAGCCGAATTCCCTTTAAATAGGCCTACACCCATCATTCGAGAACTCCAAAATTCAGCTTTATTAAACAATTACGACCAGAGATTTCTTTGGGCTATTTCAAGTTTTACTAGTCACAATTATATTCTGAGAGGTCTATACTAAAATTGTTTATTAGAATTCAAGAGCTCTACAGTTTACATTTTTATTAGTCCTATTTCTCAAAAGAATCCCATTTGATTTTCATTACATAGCTCTACAACTGAATTTTTACTATGACTTGCAGTTAGAGAGCTCTGTAATTCATTTCTTACTTTAATTACAGCCAAAGAGCTCAGTCAATTTTGTAAAAACACATTAAATATATGTTTAATTGCAAAGTTTCAATTAGCTACATTTATTTAGGCTAATTCAAATTCCTACAAGTGATAATTCAATTAGAGATATCTGTTTGGAATTCTAAATCTTCATAGGTTACTCCTGATATCAATTTGACATCAAATGTTAGTCAAGGTTTGCTCAAGATGCTGTATAATGTAATTTTAAGGGCAGTTTGGACAGCAGTTTCATCCAGTGTTAATTGGGTGAAAATATAAAATTGAAAGTAAACCCTGAAGTAGGCAGGCCAATGTGTTTGACATTTCGTTTACATCAAATTAATGTCATGATTTAGACATCCGATTGATGTCATATTGAGATCACATTGACATCAATGATTTTTGTGTTTGATTGACATTTATTACATAAAATGAATTCTTTGTCATGCTCATTAAATATATTTGGGGCCACAGAAAGCATCGATTTTCCTCATCTTCTTTCAAAACTTGTCCCAAAACCAAACTGATGTCAGAAACTAGATGTCTATTTTACGTCAACATACTCATGTCCTTTCTAATTCTCATTTAATGACTAAGCTTAGAATTGATGGGAAAGCCTCTGCTTCAAAAGGAAACGGACAATCCTAAACTCCCAGTGGTTCATATGTAATGTAATGTGCAATTTTAACACTTTCAAGAATGTGTATTAATAAAATATGACATTGTGCTATGACTATTTCTGGTAGATTTAGTGTATTAATGCTTCCACTTGCTAGGAAAAAGTTTACCACTGCAACATGCGTGTGACACAGTTGAATGTGTGTCACACAACCACTTGTTTGTGTATGAGATTTATCCATGGCACACCACTATTTCACTTTATTTGTACTCAATTTTGAAGTTAAAACTCTTCAATTCACTGTATAATGCATAATGTCAACAGAATCTGGATTAATTTTGGATCAAACTATTTTTTTCTCCCTTTTTACATTAAAAATCACATCAAAAAAGCAGATAAGAAAAGGAAATAATCAAGTTGAAAATAAAGTACTGGGCAGGGTTAGGATAGATGTAGGGAGTGCTTTATTGTCCCAATATAGGTGTCAACCATGGCATCTATTTAAACATTTGAATTAAAATGAAAGGGTACACTCAATAAGTTGCATTCTGTTTTATAATGTACTTCAATACTGATAATTGCCACTAGAGCTGGGCGGTATGACCAAAAATGTATATCACGGTATTTTTCAAAATTATATCGATTTCACGGTATTTGACCGTTTTTGTTTTTTTTCATTTACATATGATGGTTGTTTGATCAA
Source organism: Enteromius treurensis (assembly GCA_032275025.1). Classification (NCBI taxonomy): domain Eukaryota; kingdom Metazoa; phylum Chordata; class Actinopteri; order Cypriniformes; family Cyprinidae; genus Enteromius; species Enteromius treurensis. The sequence continues at coordinate 7,310,421 of JAUCMU010000027.1, read as the reverse complement.
CGTCAGATTTTTTTAAAGCCGAAGTATTTCCACACAACCGTGTTTTTTCGTTAAAAAGTTCCTGTGCGTAGGTAATCAATCTTTATATTGAATGTCTGATATTCAAACAAAACATTAATTATGAAAATTTCAAGCACATTCAGTTCTTCCGCTACGATCAAGGAAAAAAATTGCGTGGTCTGCCATAATGACGTTGATTCAGCACACTACGGAAACCTATAAGTGTCCGACTCGACGGCCGCCTCTTTACTCCTCCGTCCATGCTGTTCACCGCTCAACACACACACAGGCCGTGCTTCCATCGCTCTCATGCAAATGCATACAGCTTGTTTGGTACCACTGCAAAAGAATCCCCCTCTCAAACAATGACCCGAGGCGGGACGTTCCACCGCTTTATGTTCCTGACGCTTTGTACGCATACACTCACCGGTATTGGGCTATATGAAAAATTCATATAATTAAAAAAAAAAAACACAGGTATTCGGCATGAAAAGGTATACAGCCCTAATTGCCACTTTGCTTTTTTCAATTAGTTTAAATTGAATTCATTGCTATTTGTGTACTATTTGCTACTAGTGTAAACAGCATATATGCTAAGAAAATTTTCTGTTTACTAATGTGGTAAATAGCATCTATTGCTATATTTGGACTTGGTGTAAATAGCCTCTATCGCTTAGTACAAATAGCCACTGCTTCTTTTTTACACCACTGTTGGATGTCAATTTGATGCCTTTGTTTTTTCATCAAGGTGCCCACTGGGTTAACAACTGAATAAGAACGGTTTGATTTGAATTAGAGAACACTGCTATAGCAATTAAATTAAAGATCTCTCTACTTGTAATTCTTACTAAGAACAATTAAATTACAAAACTATCCAAAAGAAGAAATGTAACAACTGCAAAAGACCTATTAACTAATTACAGTTGTTGTTGTTTTTAAGTCAAAGGTAAATTATAGGTTGCTCTAATCCTCGAATCCTAAGAAGGAACAATTAACTTTTTTACTAAAAAATGCAACAGCAGATCTCTCAGAGCTCTTTAATGCACTTACTGGTAGGAATAGAATTATAGAGATAATTGTAATTGTTCCAAGTAACAAAAATCTATTTGAAGAGTTCTCAAACTTAATTATTACTAATGTAAAAATGGCTTGCCATATGCCCTACATAACAAAACAATGCTGTTGTCTGGAGACTTAAGATTATCTGGAAAATAATAAATGTTCTCCTTTCTCCGGTCTCATTAATTGTCATTTATAACATTTCTTCTCAGGATTTCAGCCTTTCTGGTGCTGTGGCATCTTATTTGTGTCGGTGAGTAGACAGTGATATGCCAACTTTTTCATTTATTACCATTTTGGGCTTTATTTTAGTGTCACTTAATGTGTATTTTATTGAACATGTCTCTACAGGCTCTTCTCCCCTGCAAATGGTTGTCCATACGTCATCAAGGGTCGGTCTGTCAGCTGTCTTGCCATGTTCTGTGGCATCACACCTGGATTCTGATCACAAGCTTCATATACAGTGGCAGACTATAAGAGATTCAGTGTTTGAGCGAATGGGACAGGAGCAGCTTCAGGGGGAGGATTATAGAAACCGGGCGGATGTCCCAGAGGATCTGCTTGTGAGAGGAAACTGCTCTTTGTTCTTGCAGGATGTCAGATTCAGCGATGCAGGTGTTTATGAGAGTTACTTGGTGGTTGGTGAATCGAGAATCAAGAACCGAGTTTTCATTCAGAGCGTCCAACTTGCAGTTATTGGTAAGGGCACTTTTTACACTATGAACATGTCTCAGTGTACAAAGTACAAAGGAAGGCTTATGCATATGTAAATCTTTACAGCTTAAATAACACATGCTTTAGTTGAAGAATTTATTTGAGCTCTTTTATAAAATTATAATCTTCACATAGCCTATGTGCTTTTACATAAATTCCATTTAGTCTATTTTTAGTTATTACATGAGCTCATGTTTTGCTTCTTTCACAGAAAGCCAGGAGAACTTAGATTTAATATTATTAATAATAATCAATACTATGCCAGAAATGCTGTTGATTTAGCTTCATTTATATTGAACCTGGAAACATTTCTTTAAATCAGTGATTTATTTCCCATATTTTTATAGCATTTTTATTTTTATACTGTTTGCTTTCGTTTAGTTAATTTTAGTTTTAATAATATGTATATTATATTTTTTTCTTTAAGTTTATTCAATTTTAATTTTCAGTTCATTTATTTATATATGTTGAACTAAATGAGAATTAAAAATATTTTATGTAACGAAAATACTTTAATAATTTAGTTTCAGTTAACTAAATCAACTCTCTTTTAGTTAACTATAATGACTAACTCTAAATTGATGCTTCGTTCCTATTCCCATGGTAGATCACAAGGACATTAAATCTGTGCAGACTGGGCAAGAACTTATCCTGGATCTGTACACACATCAAGCTGAGCAAGTGATTTTTCAAAACAGTAATGCAACTGACTGGACAGTCCTGTGGAAAAAAGATACAGTCATAAACAAGGAAGGTCATCTGGAAAAGAGAGGCAACAAGTTGATTCTCAGTAATGTTATGGCCTGCTGTGCCGGAACATACAAAGTTCTTGACTCAGATGGTTTGGCTCTCAGCACAGTGAAGGTCACCGTTACAGGTAGATCATTTTGACATTACACACAGTATAATATTAATTATCTCTATGTAGTGCTTTTGAGCCTATTTTCTTGTAAAAGTTTATTATATGTCACCATTACCAGTGATTCGTGTTTCTTCTGTGAGGGTTCTTCCATTCTTATGCATAAATAACTTTTTTTACAAGTTCTACAGCCAATGAAGAGGTGTATTCTTTTACACATGTAATATCAATGCTTACATTAAAAAGAAAAAAACATTGCATTTAAGTTTATTTTGAAGTTAAACGTCTTATTTTGTGTTTGATGAAAGCACAGAGCAAATTAAATCAATTTAATTTAAATAAGTTGATCCAAAAAGCGGATTTTAAGCCAGTTTAAGCCTCTAGCCCTCCTCATTTAGGGGCTGAAGTATATATTTTTTTAGATTCAGTTGAAATCAATATATGTTTTTATTCAATAATATCTTTTCTTTTGAATTTTGAGAGCAAATGTATGGTACTTCTTAATATTTATGCAATAATTATGATCATTTTCCAATTTTCCCCATTAAAAGTAGTACAATTCTATTCTATAGCACGATTTCATATTTACAAAATATTTGAAAAATGAGTTTTTTTAGAAGCAGATCAGTGCCATCTGGTGGAATAAAAAAGAAAAACATACGTAATGCTATGTTGTTACCCCTAGATAGCTCCATATGAAGAATTACTGATTTTATTCATTTGCAAAAACTTGTTTGTACCAGCAAAAGATTATCAGTTTTCAGGGTTTTCAGTTGTTTTTTTTGTCACAAGTATTTTCATGTATAGGTTATTTTTGACGCGGAAGAGCTTAGTGGGACTTTTTTTGTTGCTGTTGATCTCAGAAAAAATCTAATCAAATCTAAATGCTAAATATTTCTGCCATTTCTGATCAAAAAGGCCCAGAGGATTAGTTTTTTTCTGATTTTTTTATAGCCAGCTAAAAAACGTATTATTATTATTGTTATTATTATTATATTTTCTAATTTGTAGAGCCTGTGTTACCAAAAGAAACAGAAACTCTGCAAAGACTGTCTGCATTAGGTAAGCTGAAGACAAATAGCTTAGTCGTTACTTGACAAGTTTATGAAAACATGTTAAAACATATCTTGATTGGGAAGGAGGAAATGACGCGTTTCATACAGTTTTGATCTTTATTGTTATTTTCCCCACTTTTTCATTTCAGGTACAGCTACGAGTATGTCTTCTCTAAGCCTCATTGCTCTTTTCCTCACATTTTGTCTAATGCTTCAAACGAATTAAGTTCTTGTTCTGATTCTAACTGTATTCTTTATTTAACTTTGAACTTAACTAGCCTACATTGAAAACCATTGTGAAAGAGTGTTATTTTAGATATGGTGTTTTTATAAATCTGTGGTTCTCTCATCTCTAAAATCTCACAAATGTGTACATACCTGATGCCATGTGTGATTTCTAGTGGATATTTTATGTACATAAAACTGTACAACTGCTTGATTTTTAGATTTACATTTCAGCGATTCTGATATAGATTTATCAGAAATGCTTTTAGATTAGTGGAAATGTGATGCAACTTCATGATTATCAGCATTTACCTATACTTTTATTATCACGTAAGATTAGAGTAAATTCTTTCAAAATTGCTGAAACAAAAATCATAGCACATAAACATCTCAAATGTCTATTTGCTGTGTGTGTTTACATCTGGAAGATAACATTTTTGGAGCGTTTGCTCATCCACAATACAGCTCAGGATACAGGATGTTTCCTGTAAGAATACTGTAAATTAGTCATTTAGATAATGTCTTTAAGACGTTTTCGATTCAGAATGCATGTATAACAGACATATTAAAGGTGTTCATCAGATCTTTGTACACTGCTGACACTTTCTAGGCATCATACAGACGTTTTGTATGCTATCTGAGCAGTATATGACTTCACCCTTGTTATATTTAAGATGTTTGGTAGACCTATTAATAATGCTTTAATCCTTCTTATCTAAAATATTGCATTTATCAGAAAGAAATGCATAACTGCATTGTCTAAGGGAAACATAAAAATATTATGAATGCAATGAAATTTCCATCCTCAAAAAAAAAAAACACATAACAAGAAGAATATTGCAAATGTATTATTTTATTAGAAATGTACAAAAACAATAAAAAGACAGCATGTAAAAAGGAGCTATACCTAAAAGGATTTAAAGTTAAGATATATCAGAAATATTATTTTGGTAAAACTCACTGTGTTTTATTAGTTATAATTGTTATCACAGAAAATATCACTGCTTTTAAAGTAGAGAAGAATTTTACTGGCAGGAATGTGTGACTGTACGTGTATTTGATAGAAAGAAATGATTAGTATTCTGAGATTTTATCGGTCTTCATTCAGTGACTCGAAGGGTCCTTGGTTTGGGGCCATTTGCAGGGGTGTGCAGCGTTCTGCACGTGGGTAAAATGGACCTACCAGCCAATTGAGAGGTGTATTGTTGAGCAGGTAGTCCATGACGTTATCCATGGAATCTCTTATTCGGCTCAACTGAGCTCGACTGCTGGTGAGGACGCTGCTAGACATGTCTCCTACTGCGGCAGCCTTACTAAAGCTGCTGTAAATCTCCAGGGCGGAGTGACTGACGGAGACGGCCTGAACCTGGATGTGCTGAGGGAGACCTTTGAGGCTGGATACCAAGACCAGACACGTGCTCTGAAGCTGCTGGCTCAGGTTGTGGGCGATGGTCAATGTGCGTGATTCAATTTGCTGGTTGAAAAACATTTGCAAGAGAGAAAATGGAAAATTGAGTAACACTCAATCGTGTACAAATGTGTTTCTAAAAAGGTTCAATTCAAATGGTAATTTTCAAAGAATTTCCAGTAGGGCTGCACAATATATTGACTAATCACCTCGATTGTGATTTAATTAAATAACTTTATTTGACCTCAAAATAAAAATAAATAACAAAATTAGGATTTAAATAGCAGTTTAATTTTACCGTAAAAATAATACTTTTATTATTTTTTTATTTTACAGTACACATCATTGCAATATATTTCTTATTTTCTTTAATATATTCTTTAATAGTATTTTATATATATATATAAAATCATGTTTTGTGAATGTGGCCTAAAAAGTGCAGTAAGAGGTTTATATTTTTTTAAACAATCAGTTTTTCAACACTAAAAAACATTTGGTGCAGGATGTATATAAATTTTGCACATTTTACAAATAATTACAAAGAAAAGGCAGTTTGAATTTAATGTTACATATCTTTCAGCCTTATCATGTTTTTATCATAAAAGAAAAAATTCAGAGTTAAAAAAATGAGTAATTGATTTTTAAAAGGATTTTTAATAAACCAAATAAAATAAACCTAGTCAAAATGTCTGAATTGTTTATATCACAATATATACTGCAAAACAAAAACATGTTCCAAAGTTACAATCGTGGAGCCCTAATTTTCAGTCACATGACATCTCATATACCTCAGCTTCGTTGTCTGTGGCCGTCTCGTTCTCTTCTGGACTCTCAGAGACAGTCTTCCAGCCCATCAGTGAACTCAGTTTCTCATGTAGCTTCTGGTTAGACACATCAAAAGGATTGCGGGTATATTCAATCTAATAAAAAACAAAAAGCCATGATATTAGAAGACAGCATTTTGACAGCTATTATAGATCTGAATGAATCTCAGATCAACTTACAAGATCCATGGTGTGGTTTAACTGAGATATGGACTCTTGGCTGTGTTGTATGGCATTACGAACTTTATCTACAGCCCTCTGGTAAGCCCTGTCCCGCACTTTGCTGGAGAGAGTCCCCAGCCGTACATAGTAACTGGGTGCATCGTTGAGATTTTCCAGTCCTCCGGACTTCTTCACTTCAATTTCTGAGAGAGATTAAGCAGAGAAACAGGACAAAGAAGCAACTGTTATATTTGAGAACTTTCATTGCCGTTATGAAGATTAGTGAGGCTAGTCAAGGACCTCTTTGAGATGTTCCTAAGTCTAACATTCAACTTATGAATAGAATTTATATTTCTTTTCCAGGAAAATGGAATCATTCCTAGGACTATTTCACGTCACAAGAATATCACAAAGGTATGTAGTTCTCACAGCACTTATTTCAGAGTCTCAGTTTAGATGTATAGATATTTATGAACTTATGAACAATGAGGCTTAGATATTTTTTTCTCATTTGAGGAGTCGTTTCCCTCTGATATATGTCACAATAGGAAACGAAAACCTATCACAACTTTAGGCTGAGCAACTTTAAGTCAATCTAAATCCCAGCTAAATACAGTGCCAGTAAACATGGGTCACCTCTTTCCTCCTCTGTTTCGGGTAAGAACTGCTCCAGGAGAATCTCAGATGTGCTCAGTGCTGTGTCCACGCTACTACTCATTAGTTTGACCACCCTGCTCTCCATCACCGTTTGGACTCCACTGCTCACCACCGTCTTGGTCTTTTCCATGCTGTCCTGCACTGCTCCACGTGTCCTGTCCGTCACTTCACTGAGGGTGGAGGAGACAGACTCCTTGGCACCGTTCATGGTACCGCTGACGGCTTCCTTTGCTCCTGTCACTGCCTCTTTAGCACTGGCGACGATCTGAAAGAGAATACCACTATTAGAGCAGTGCTTGGAGAGTAGTGCTGTCAAACGATTCATCACATCTACAATAAAAAAGTGTGGTTTACATAATACATGTATGTGTGCTGTGTATGTTTATTATGTAAATACTGCTAACTTGGTTTTGCCAAGTGCAAGATGTCCCTGGGACGACATTGTGATTAACCAGTCAGATTTGAAGAAACAGTTTACAGTTTTGGTGATGTTTAGCCTTATAATCAGTGTTTGGTGCTTGTACATCAGTGTCAGTCATCTATCATTTCCTCTGATTTTAGGGATTAGGCATACTGTAGTTGTTGAGATATGGTCAAGACTATGTTTTTGCCTTAAAATGTTGTCCCAGGGTCAACAAAGCATGTTGACCTAGGGACACATAGTACTTGGAAAAATCGGTACGTGCTGTAAATACACACACACACACACACATATAGCATTTACTGTATTCTGAAAATATTTACATGTGTATACATCTATATTCTTTACACCAACTTATGAACTGAAAAATCTCATTATGAAAATCCCATAGGAAATAAATAAATAAATAAATAATATTAAACCATGGTTAAGAAGTCTTATCAGTTTTGACGTCAAACTTGTAGAACTCAATAAAAACGACAGCGATCATGTGATCCAATCAAATCCTATTGTTTTGTGATCTATTGTTGTTGAGGCGCCGCTAATATTTCAGCAAATTTAAAAAGCACTTGTTATGAGTTGGTCACGTTCCTTATATTCACATAAAGCCAAGCATCTAAACATTAATATGACACCTATTTTGTGTTGGTCAAGCAAGTGGTTATGAAGTAATATGATGATAACTTTGCAACAACTCTTGTCTGCTTAGTACTGTTTAAGTCACCATGAAATCAAAATGATCATTTCTTGGTAACTCTTCTTAACATTTAATGCTGTTGTGCTTTTATCCTTATTAACATCACACTGTGTTCATTCACTGAGCCTGGTTTCTCTAAGGATTTTTTTATCCATTTCTGTCACCTGATTTCTGACAGTTCAGTTTGTGTTTCTTGTCTATTGGCTTGATAAGTTAGGGTCAAACATACAATTAATATTCAATAATACCATGGATTTGACAGCACTGACACTATCAGATGAAAACAAAACTTTAACTGAATTGAGGTGAATAATGACAATGTTGTCTTGTTTTTATAGCTGAATCGAATTGTTTCATTATTCATGTGTATTCCAAAATCAACTAAATGGTAACTCAACACTGAATATCAAATGCCTTCAGTTTTGCTGCTAATTGCCGAATTGAACTCGTTTCATAATAAATGCACTTTACACAGTTATTAAACTGACTGGAGCTGAATAATGACACTATTGTCTAGCTACAGCTGCTTTATAGCAGATAGTTTGACAACCTCTCCTTTTAGATCTCAGCAAAAGCCAACGAAAAAGAATACAATCAATTCCTGATAGACCAAATCAAGTACCACATATACATCACAGTAGGGAGGAAAGGTGATTGCAACTTCCGTTCAATGGCGATTTTACCATTTAGACAAATATTTCATAATACCTGATCAGATGGCTTGTGTAGTAACGGCAGGGTCTTCTCTATCTTATCCAGTCCTTTGCATGCCAGGCCATTTGCCATAGAGACTACAGAGAGACGGTAACTTTTAGACAATACATTTTCACACTAAAATCAGTCCTGACCTTAACCTGCTAACAACAAGCGACTTACTCTGAGGCTCTAGCTTGCCAATGATTGGTAAAGCACTTTGAAAAGCAGCTGAGGTTATGGATTTCACACCATTTTCAGCCACCTCACACACAGACTTCAAGTATGGGTGGTTGTTCTTGGTGTTGCAGTACGCATCTGACACCAAGCCATAGGTGGATATAACCAAGGGAAGGTGAACTATGCGTTCAACCACATTCTACAAAGGAGCAGACAGGAATTAACATCTCATTAGATTAACTGACATTCTAACCAACAAACATATATCTATTTAGAGACCTTAGATCATAGACCTTGGAGCATTAAACCAGTTATAAGGGTAAGGGTATAAGTTTTTTACTGAGGTTTGTTAGGACAGTGTTTCGACAACTATTTGAAAATCTGGAATATGATGGTGCAAAAAAAAAAAAAATCTGAATACTGAGAAAATTGCCTTAAAAGTTGTCCAGATAAAGTTCTTAGCAATACATATTTATATACATATAATAACAAATAAGTTTGGGTATATTTACGGTAGTAAATTTACGAAATATCCTCATGGAACATGCTCTTTTTGTAATATAACATTGATTTTTGGCATAAAAGAAAAAACAATAATTTTGACCCATACAAAGTATTTTTGGCTATTTCTACAAATATACCAGTGCTACTTAAGACTGGTTTTGTGCTCCAGGGACATATGAGGATTAAAATGGCACACCTGGTTATTCACAACGTCCACAGAAGCCATGTCACTATAGTTAGAAGAAAATCTGCAAAAGATCAGTCAAACTGTCATAGCAAATGATTCATGGCTTTAATAAATCTAGGATCTTATTAAATTTAGTAAATAACATAAAAAAATGAAAGAGGTTTGAATATCAGAATATGAATAAAAAGGTATTTACCTGTTGTGCTGTCTTGAGGTTGAAAACTAAACTCTCGAGCTGACTCTCAGTTGCTGTAAAAAGTATTGAGCGACTGTTCCGGATTTTATAGGAAGGATGTCTGGTGATAGATTGTAGGTGACGTAACGACGGCTGATGTAGTCCAAAGGTCGGGAATTTCACTGTATGACACGAACGGTGTTTACAAAGATCGTTTAGACACAAGTTTCTGGCACTTCTCTAACTTTGAAAACATTCACAGTTGCGCTTGTACAGCCGTTTCACGCCTAAAACTTGTGACTTGTGCATGTTTTACTGAAACTAGCATCTGACGCATTAATGCAGCAACTTCCCGTTTTCCTGACTTAACTGAAATATGTAGGTGAGAGTTCACAAAGAGTCAGATCAGGTGAAGTAGGTCAACTATGATCGTTTGCCCTCAACTTATCAGGAGTTTATCGTCACAAAGGACTTTGAAATCCTGATGTTGTCATCTGACTGACATCACCAACAATGGACGTGTACAACGTTACTGTTATTAAACGCATGGAACGTTTAAGGGCAAATAATAAAAACAAGTAAGTAAAAACAAACCTGAAGAATATAAATAACCTACAAAAAACTTGAATTATTAGAATTATTGATATCATTACGACTCAAGTATAGGCTATAGTGATGGGATTTATAGCTCTTTTGAGGGGATCCGGGTCTTGGCGATCCGTTCCTTTCAAAGAGCCGTTCTTTTGGCTCTTTAAATATTTAAGAAGCAGTTTTAAGAAGCGAGCTTGGGGGCATCTCAGTGTATACCGGAAATAATCACTGGGAGGAATGATGAGGTGAGATTTGTAGGCAAATAATTAAAACTAAAACTAAAAATAAAATCTTATCAAAAAGTGTTTATATTACTTTTACAAAGAGTCGACTATATTTTACATACAAATCTAAATGGACTTATTTCAAATAATGTTTTTATTTGAGAAAACATTAATTATTTTGTATACTACATAAAGATGTAGTTTTGAGTTGCGATAACGCAATGACGTCATCGCGCAAAGTAATATGTTAATAAGAACCTATTTATTGTGAATCAGGATGTAATATTTTAATATAATATAAAACAATATAATATAATACACGGCGCCTCAGAGAGTAAGACACATGACGGGCTTACGCTTGTCAGATACTACGTGATGACATCACTGATATGCAAATTAGTGCGTGACATCATCTGGCAACATTTAGCTACTTTTCATTGAAAATAGTTGGCAACACTGATGCAGTTAGGCCCCCCTCCACCTATAACTGTTCTTTCTCGCGGAGGAGCTTATTTGTGTGCATCTGTGTGAAACACGCATAGGATAAAAGAACGACAGAAAGAACGGCTCCCATCGTTCATGTTTATGAGCCGCTCAAAAGAATCGGTTCGTTCGCGAACGTCACATCTAGTCTAACGTATAATTTATATCTACATTAAACAACACTAATCATTTTCATCGTTTTGCTTAAGACGGTAACGTTTGCCTATTTAAACACATCTTGACTGTTCCAGTATATCATATTTGAGACAATAAAGGTCATGTTAGTATCTATATATATTTCTGTTTAACTCAGTTATTCGGCTATTATTAGTTTAAACTCTCTTTAATTCTTAGTAAATTTCTCGGTTCATTTGAAATACTCCTCTCTTTCCTTTTTTAGCCCACGAGTTACCTATTAAAGATTACAACAGAATTATTGTTAAATAAGTATAAATATTTGTATTATCCTGAATTAAATATTTTTTATAAGATTTATAGGCTTATGTATTGTGTATTATGTATTTTGTAAATTTAATCAAAACGTTTGTAACTGAAATGTAAAAAATGCTGTAAAGACAAATTTCAAAATATTTAATTGTACAACCACTAGATGTCACTAAATTAAATGAAATTAATTCCACAAAACATTTCTTTAGGTATGCTTTCAGCTAGACTGAGGTTGGTTGCCACAGTTGGTAGTCTTAAAAGGATTGCCTCTGGTGGAACAGATAAAAGTTTAAGTGCTTTAAAAAATAACAGACAACAAAATACAGAATTTATTATTAGTATTTATTATTACTAAAGTCCCCAACCAACATATTTTTTATTCACTCACACACACACACACACACACACACACACACAACACACACACACACACACACATATATAGTAGTCAACATGTTGAAGTGGATCAAAACCTTACATCAAAGTTGTTCTAAAAGCTAAAACCAAAACGCGTTCTTGTCTTAGGAAAACTTTGATTAACTTTTTTTAACCACTTCAAATGTTGAATATATATATATATAAATATATATATATATATATATATATATTTAAATAAATCGTTTTTTAGTTCCTTTACAGGCTGGAAAAATAACAGCATTCAGATGTTTTATTTTGGTAACAGCATCCAGTAAACTAGTCATTAACTCTGTGCCAACTAACCATATGTCTCATAATCATAGTGATTTGTAAAGCTGAAAATGACAAGGATTACTGAAACATATGGAATTAGGCCTCATTCATCCAAATCATGCCACCAAATCATATTATTTATACTGGATGGCACCCTTTCACTGCAGAAGATCCATTGGTGAGCAGTTATTTAATCCTAAACGTTTCTCTAATGAAGAAACAAACTCATATATCTTGGATAGCCAAGGGGCGAGTACAGCCATTTTTAAGCATTTTATGACAATAGCACTATTTAAGGAATGTGTAGCTACATATAGTAAAGCAATTTCGATTTTTTCAAAGTTCCCCTGCTGACATTATAGTGGTGTTGACCGCGGTTAGCATCTTGTGCTGACAAGCAGAAAATCTGACAGAATCTGCTTTGCAGGGAAATTGAACCTGGCTTCTGCCCATTTAGAGATAGGACACTGTTAGCGATTGCATTCGCCAGTGCTATTTAATAAAGTTATGCAAGTGGAACCAGCAGGCAATAAACTGACAGTGATATTTGCTCATAAAGGAATAAATGTTTTTAATTGGTGTGGCAAATATAAAGAGAACGCAAGTGAGATCCCACATGTCAAACAGTCAAGAGAGAAAGGATGTACAAAGTTTAGCATTTGCCTTATAGTTATTTGTCACTAACGAAAACATACCTGTAAATGCCTCTGCAAGAGTCTGCTTTAAGGATAGTTCACCCCAAAATAAACATTTTGTCACCATTTACTTACCAATAAGTTGAATTATGAATTGAAAGTATGTTCTTTATTCTTAATGTCGAACAAATGTATTTATTCGTTCATTTTGTTAAACACAAAAGCAGATAATGTGAAGAATGTTGTTTTGGTAAGTTGGTAAGACATTGAGTTCTATAACTAATTGCTTTAATAGAAGTCCATGTCTACCGTCAGCTATTCGGTTATCAACATCGATTGTGTTCAGCAGAAGAAAGACATTCATACAGGTTTGTAATAATTTAAGGGATAAGTAAATAATGTTAATATTTTCATTTTTGGATGACTATCCCTATAACTACAAAACTGAACAAAGCAAGATGAAGATAGATATGGGCCTCGCTTGGGAGAAGGTCAAATGTGAAGGGTTTTAATTATTATTATTATTATTATTGTGGTTAACACAAGGCCCCTTGCTCTGTTTCAGGTCTCTGAAAAATGGAAACGTACATAAATAACACTGTGTTAAAATGAAACAGACTTTTACATCTGTTTACTTAAAAAAAATGTGCTATGCTTTAAAAAAATTTTTTTTGTCGTATATATTTTATATATAAAATATATTTATTTTGTAAAGAATTGTTACTTTCTTGTTCTTTTTTTATTAACTTTTTTTTTTGTTTCATTGTATTTATTTATTCAATGCTACATGTAAAAATTGTAATAAACTTTCCCCTGAGAGATATTCACTACCTTGACACACTCACCGTACTAAAGCGTGTGAATCAGAATAACTGTTTTGAAGGGCGGGAACTAATGGTTTCCTCCAGCAGTGTGTGTAAGCGCTGGGAGGAGCCTTTGACAGCCGCTGCTCTGGGATTGAGTTGATTTGTATAGTATATCGCGCGCACTGACGCTGTTGTGTTTCGCTTACAGATCTGCGCAGAGACTCATGTCGCGAGCAGACAGCGGAGAGCGCTGGAATGATATTCATGGGCGGTGGACGCATAAAATGACCTTTTGTGAGAACGCCGAGGGCTGGGATTTGTCGTACTCATCGCTGGAGTCGATCTCTTTCAACTACACTCTATTTATGTTGATTTAAAAGGTCGCAGTTTGGATTTTATTTCCAGAATGGACCGCGTCAAGAGTTCCATGCAGCAAGTTCCCAACCCGATTCCTAAAGTGCTCAGCCGTCGCGCTGGCGGTGCCAACAGTTTGGAAGTTGAAAAGGAAAACTTCGAGCGTAGTCAGGTAAGGAACTGCAAAAACCACAGGGCAAGTTTTTTCATGTTGCCAATGTATCGCCAATGAGTTCATTGAATGGCAAGCCCTTTTCTATATTTATTGTTTTCATGTTGCGAACGTTAGTTCTTGTTCCGATAGTAGCCTATTACCGTAATTATAATACTACTCATTCCTTTGCTACTAGTGAGGTAACGTTAGTTAAAATTAGTTTAATTAAAATCTTACGCTGAGTACGCTATTTTAGGTGAATTAATACATTCATTATGCTAAATTATGCTAAATTATAAAATATATTGTAATATACTCCTATTATAGCTTTGTAATCAAGTAGCAAGTTACTACTTAAAATACTACTTAAAAAATTCAAAGAGATTTTGCACTCAAATCTCGACTGGATTCTGTTAAGAAGATGTATAAACTGAATAATGTCTAGAATTGAAAGAAAATGTACTTTTGATTATTTGTCAGTTTTAAAATTTATAATACACATTTAAAAAAACATGTTTCTGATGTTGTAAATAAAACACAGTTTTCCAGAAAACGTTTACAGGAAAATATTTTTTTTTGTAAATGTCTGCTTCAACATTTTATGTTACAGTATGTTACTTGTATTTCTACTTACCACCATTTTTTTGGACTGTTACTTTCAATTTTTATTTGAAATCCGATATTAGCAATACAAAAAGTATGGTTAAAGGAATACATATTAAACAGCATTCCATATCTTTAAAAAACAAAATCTTGCACTCAAACAAAAACTATGAAAGCAAGTAGGCATTCAAAAAGCATAATTGTTTTGTTTTTAGTTTACTTTGTAACTTTGTAAAAAATAAAGTTGTCTGATATAAGTTGTGAATCTATTGGAAGTTTCAAAACCAGAGCTGACCCTATAGGGCTTGTTAGGGTGCCGAATTTTTCCATCGGATTCTCTCAAGATCTGCACTTTGTTTGGTTTCTGAAGCAGCCTACCAAAAAGTGTTTTTCAGAACCATAAAATGAATCTTTATTTGCACCATAACGAGCTGTCACGTTTCCAAAACCATAATTGATGGCCTGTTAAATTCAACTTCCAGATCAACAAACCTTTGACCATATCACACCTTCATTTTATCAGTCCACGTTCTAGTGTGATCGATTCAGGACAGGAGCAAAGTTCTTCCTCTTTCAGTGCAGGTTAATATAGATAATGGTGTTCACAATTCCATTAAAAATTAAATTATTTGTCATAATATGACATTAATATGCATTATAAAAGGATATACCAAAAGGATTCTCTCTGACGTAACTGATGGCCATGTATCGAGCAGATATAAAAGCTTTTAGTGGTTTACAGATGCAGCTCTAAAACCATGAGTTTGATGGTCCTGCATTCTGGCTCTTACAATAAGCCTATAGTGGATATCCATGAGTCTTGTTGTTGTTTATCATGACCTTTTTTAAAGTGCGCATGCATCGAATAATGCCGTCAGTATTTGGGTGCATGAGGCAGAAAGTGTGTTGTGAAGTATAGAGAAATGCATTCTCATTGTTCATGCACTCTTCTCACTTCTCTGGGGGTCTTTCCCCTCCCCATCCAGACACAGCCATCAGAAAAAGTAGGTCACATGAATGAAGCTGCAGCCGACTGCCCTACTGGTGGGTTTCAGTGTGTTTGAAAACAGCACGACCTCGTTCTTGCCGAGATTTCTCGAGATAGACATTGTGGCGGCAACTAAAATTTGCCTGATTGCCTGGTTTGATCGTCGGCGGTCTGCAGCATCATGTTTGACTCAAGCGTGCAATATCCAGTCCTGTTTACAACTAGGACAGTGACATGGATTAGCGAGACTCATGTGACGCATGCGCTCTTGAACTCCTTTAGGAGCGATCACTGGGTCAGACTCTCTTGTTTTAGAATAGAATTCATAAGTCTGATTTTTAATTTTTGTAAACCGTTAAGCCTGAACATTCACAACTAAAAATAACACTTCAAACAGCACAAACTGATCAGGTCTCAGGAGGAAATGCTATTGTGAGCAGTCCTTATCAGCTAGTTTGCCTGGAGGAAGTCTTATCCCATAATATCCCGTCTCTTTTCTGCCCTTGGAACGCTACGTTTAGATTAATAGGCCTTCTGTGGTATGAGTTCAGCCTGTTTTTAAATGAGAGGATGTTTGTGTGGTGTTCTGTAATGACACGAGCATGGTTTGCCTTGTGGCTGGGTGTTAGAAGACTAGCGTCTACTTAACTTGAGTTTTATATGGAGGGAATCTAAGCAGGGGACCTTTATTGTGGTCGGAGTCTAGCAGAGGGACATCCGGCCGGCCTCGGAATCCACACGGATGAAATGACATGTTAAAAGAGTGTTGCCAAAACAAGTCATCTGAAAATCAGTCTGAAGCATCGTAAACATCCTGCAGAACATTTTGTATCAGGCGAAGTTCAAGATTGTGCGACACTTTTGTTGACCGTCGTAAAAAGTGTGGTGATACAGAAGAACTGTAAACAAACTACGGTCAAAAACTTTGATCAATAAAATTTGAATTCAGCAGCGCAGACTGCTATTAAAATCTGTTTTGTACCTTTAACACACTGACAACTCAACTACCATAATAATGCAGGTGGTTAAAGAGAAAGCCACATGAAGAATCAAAGCCCATCACAAGTGGCTTCACCACAAGCAGAGGTAAATACTAATATATGTGTATATATATATATTAGGGGTGTAACTGTTCCCAAAAATCGCCCTTTACTTTTACTGAACAACAAAGGAGCTATACTTCACATAACTTCTGGGGTTTCTTCTCAGCAGCAAATAAAGAAGTGTTTTGGAAAAGTCAGCCTTGGATGGTATTTATTGATTAATTAAAACTTAATTAAAAAGTAGATTTGAGCCATTTCATATCATGAAAGCTGAGCGCCCCGTGTTCGTAGACCATGCGCGCCATCCACTGACATCCAGGGCGCCGTTTCTTCCTGCGGGACAATCCACGAGGAGAGACAACGGGGAGAGATCCACAATTTAATTTTGTGGTGTATGTGTCACCAAAGGCTTAGGGGTCCTTCACATGCAGCGCGTTTTGCGCGCGCAAGCTCTTCATTTTCAACAGAGCCGCGCAGTTTAAAATCCAAAGCAGAAA
>JAUCMU010000027.1:7280575-7292986 GCA_032275025.1 Enteromius treurensis | reverse complement strand
TGGCAAAGGGAAATGCCTAACGTTACCTGAATGCCGCGGGTGATAGTTTGTAATGTGTGTGTTTCTGGTTCTCGTCTTTTTGGGGGTGGGAGAAGCAGACGCAGGTTCCCTGTCCCATCGTTTGCGCTGCCTTGTTGAGCGTAGCACTGAAAACATGATATTTTACAGTTTATTCTTTCTTTTTTTTTTCTGAATCATTCGGTTCGTATGCGTACGGAAGTGAAAGCCTCGTACCGAACAGTTCAATATGATACGACGTATCATTACACCCCTGAGATATATATATATATATATATATAGAAGGTGCACAGACTCATTCGCCATCATGGTAACACAGAACACTTAAATAAAGCAATAACTATTCATTAAACAGCAGATGTAACATAAAGCCCAAATGTACAGAAATGATGAAAAAAAAACTATTATAAAACATGATTATTTAAGAAAAATACTGTCAAATGTGGCGTGTCACACTGGGAATTCTGGGAATATCATTTGTACATTGATTTACTTCTAAAAATGATACAATGATACATTTTACTGTAAAAGGAGAGTCAAACAGCTGATATAAACCTTAAAAGTAATCCACAAGATTATGTAAATGTACATCTTGTGAAATGAGAAAAATGTTTGTTTGTAATGAACAAATCCATCTAGGCATTTCTGGCCAAAAATTAGTCCATAATAATCCATAATAATGTTTCCTCCCATGAGAAAGTCTATGCCCTGTCGTCCTCTCACAAAATTATTTGACTAAACCATTTTGGACCGTTGTAGACGTGAAAACTGTGCTTGATCTGATTTCTTTCCTGATTATGACAAGAAGACATTTTCAGAGCGAAAGCAACATAATGGATACACGACTTTGAAAATGCCTTAATGATGGATTTGTTTCTTACAAACACCGCTTTTCACATCAGAAGACTTTAATTGGTGGACTGGAGTCATGTGGATTATTGTGACGGTTTTTATAAGCTGCTTGAAATCTCTTTCTGACGGACGAAGATGTTTTGGTGAGCAAGTGATGTAATGCTAAATTGCTCAAATCTGCTGAATTACGATGAAGAAACAAACTCGCCTACATCTTGTTTGCCCTGAAGGTGAGTAAATTATCAGGATTTTTTTTTCTTGAGTGGGTGAGTGAGTAAGCTCCTCCTTTAATGCTAATTTAGGTCATTCTATCTCTGTTCCTCCCATGTCTGCTCTTCCTCCTCTTGTTATTTCAAACTATCCTACTTTAAAGCAGTTTATAACCCTGGATCTCTTGTGCTTGTGGTTCTTCCTGTGCTGGTACCATGCCCGTGGAGGAATTCTCGGGAGGAGCCTAATCTTCCCCCTTTCTGTTTTTCCAAGACTCGCCCCCACAGAGCCAGACAGTCGAAATCTCGCCTCCCACTTACCAGCCAATCTCTACTTTCACTATTTCACTTTCTTGATCTACAGTAGCTTGTTAAATGTAACTTTTTTTAAAACTCTGTCCATCTGATATGTGCACATGTACTGTAGCTGCTTCTGCGGTTCAGAGGGTGAGGAGTGTTTGTTAGGGTCATTGACAGCAGGAGGGCATGTATGAAAAGCCCTGAGACAGCAGAACACTGGCCTGTGGCCTCCGTTCGCTCGCTGTGGATTAAAAATCCTATGCAGTTTGGCGGGCCGCCAGATGCCTGTGCCTGAAACAGTGTTCGGGTCATACTGCTATCAAACAGACTATTAATGCATTACCGCAGGGAATGTAGTCATGTTAATGTAGGTTTTTGACAAATTGTATGTACTGTTTTTTTTATATAGATAACCTTACTTCTTAAATGTTTATTATGATGATATGATTAAATATGACCCACTTGTGATGAGCTCAGTTATTATAAAGAGAAATTTATATATTAATGAATTCAGGGCCATTTTTACTGTATGTGTGGCAGTAATTCTAATGAAATTCAAATCAATAATATAAAAGACAATAAATATTGTTACAAAAGAGTAGGGCCATATTTGTGTTGCCTGAGCAAAAAAAAAAAATCCCTGATTTACAGAAAATATCCACTAAAATGTCATTCATTTTGTCAGGCATATTTACAACAACAAAAACAAAACAATTTCTAATATTTTAAAAGACCAATTACTTTCATCTCAAATGCCAATTTTTTAAAAATTTTCAACTATCCTTGGTTTTGCCCAAGTGTTAATACAATTTTTTTTACTAATTTATTCATTTAAAATAATACATTTTAAAATGTTCCTTTATTAATTTTTTTTTCATATATGTACAAGTCAGAATAAATATTTTCATTAATATAGTGTTATACAGGATGATAATGCAATATTATTTCTAAAAAAAATTTGACATGTTATTCTCCACAAACACTTACAATTAATGTGCTTTCTATGGACATAAAATCACTTTTGTAAATTTTAACTTCTTTGACCCACATGTGTGTGTTTTCTTAGGGGCCATTTACACAAAATGTGTTTTTCCATTCCGGTGAGCTACTTTTCTGATGTTTTTCTATTCAAAATGTGTATGATGTGTATGACCATTGCATCTTTTCCAATGTCTTGCATATGAGCGTCTCATTTTTAAGATGCTGTGTCATGTTGAAAGAATTTAAACTTTCACATGCACTGACCAGTCCCAAGACTTTGGAGGCATTATTAGGTTTTGTTTTATACTGGAAACATTTTGCTTTGTTCTTTTTTTTAAAAACACTCTTGACCACACTCTGTGTGAACAGCCCCTGTTATTGTTTTTTTCCTGTAAAAACGGTATTTTCTGTATTTTTGTTCAAATCTATTTATTAAGATCTTGAAAAGTAACTGAAAATTCCATAATGCAATTTAACAGCCACTTTTAGCTCTAAAATAATTCATAATAATGCTTTTTGAAGTTTTTTTAAAAGTCTTTGAGAAGTCATTCCTCGATTTAAAAGATGTGGGAATCCTGTGCATTGTAGCAAAGGTTACAGTTATACAGCGACAGATCATGCTTGGATCCACTGTAACGTTACCTACAGTGGGCAGTAAACTTGTTGGTCATTTAACTGGGAAATGTAAGCCTGCAGTTTTGCAGTGGTCAGTGTGAGCTGGACAGACATAGACAGTGTGTGGGCAGTGACTCATTGACAGTCACTATACACTGGCGTAGCGTCTCTCTGGGTGGAATATGCTTGACCAATGAAGCACTGCAGTGTAACTGTCACGATGGGCCTACCACACGGTACCAGGAAGTGATTGCCCTTTAAGAGCATGCTTTGTTTGGATAACCCCCTCCCCTTCCCGCTGCCACATTTTTTCTCTATGAGTATAGTTTATGCAAACATTGACTGGTATCATGTCCAGATCAACTGACCCTTTTTTGGACATCTGTCTAAACAGTTTTTTTGGAAGACATCTCTTCTGTTCACTAAGGCTGCATTTATTCAATTGAAATTTCAGTAAAAGCTGAAATATTATGAAATATTACTACTATTTCAAATAACTGTTTTCAATTTGAATATATTTGAAAATCTAATTTATTCATGTGAAGCAAAGCTTCAATTTAATGCTTAAAAAGTCTTATTATTACCAATGCTTTAAAAAAAACAGTTGCTTTACTTAATATTTTTGTAGAAACATTTTGTGAGATTTATTTCAGGATTTTTCGATAAAAAGAACAACATTTATTTAATGCCTATTTAATACATGCTTGGATATAAAAGTATTGAGGAAATAAAAAACTTACTGACCTCAAACTTTTGAATGTTAGAGTATTATAGTGGATACATCTGCTTGTATTCAGATTTTTGTGTACATTTTTAAACATTCAGTTATATTTAATTGCATTTTAATTCAGTTAAGAGCTGTGTGAACATTAAATCCAGTGACATAATCTTAAAAAAACTACAACATTGCATTCACTTTGAACAGAATTGACATAGTTGCTGTCATTTGTAAAATATTACTATTAGAGGGGACTTTTTATGTAGTGACACATTTCCTAATGAGTACCTAATGATTTATTATTGACATGGTCTCACTTTTTTCTATCATTACTATTCTTAATTAAAAGCCTGTCTTTGGATCTACTGTTACGCACGAGCACCTGTTAAAATAAATAATGTATGGAGCTATGGAGCTTTGCCTCAGCATAAAAAATAACCAGATGAGGGCGCCATTCGCCACGTGATCATGTGAAATCAAGAGTATTTATATGGAATGCCATTAATCACGTCTTCTATTCCGCGTTTTGATGGTTAACCTCCACATACTGTATATAACGATTCTTATGGTGAGCTAATAGTTTGATGCATCTGTAAATCTGTACGTGCCATTAGAACGAATTTTGCTCTGCAGTGTCTCGCGGGTCTTGTGCCACTGCAGTTGGAGTTTTAGTGCAGTTTGATTTTCTTAAGAAGCATTCGTGCTATTTTTGTCTCACTATGTGTAAGACATTGCATCATCCTTGCAATACAAACATTTTCACTTCTGTTTTTTTTTAAGTGATGTAATATTTGAACATTTCGCTGTCGTTCTCCTTTTGTCCTTTTAAGTCAAAAGCTGTGGCAAATGACATCAACGCATAAAGAACTCCTCCTCCAGACTGTATTTTGTGGACAGTACCTGTCACACAATGTTTAGCCCAGCGTCTTAAGCGCTTCCATTAAACGTTTATGTCTCGCGCTCTTCAGCCAGTGGCTTTTTAGAGCGTTCTTGAGAGTCTAGCCATCTGTTCCTCGGCGCGCGAGGAGGACGAGGTGGAAATAAGAGAACGGAACGGGAAAGAGAAGGAGAGAGGGACTATTCGATACTGAACCGGACACATGTTGAGTTAACGGACCGTTCCTGCTCCCTCCGCCTCCCTCAGCGGATTCGCAGTCTGCTTTTGATTCCCGAGCAGGGTTCAGCTTCGCTTCCCATAACCCCGTTTGAACTATGGACTCGAATAAAATGGTATGTAATCGACGAAAATGATGTTTAGCTGGTGTTGGTGCACGTTTTGGGGGGTGGGGAGGGATTGGCGCGGGGTTGTTTTGTATCGAGGATTGCGTGATATAAAGTAACAGTCTTCTGTGTTTAACGTTATTTACATCAGATTTAGACCGACGCGAGCGTTTACTCTGCGGACCGCTACGTCTGAAGGAGTTGCAGCGATCTCGCTAAATATTTCACATTTTAGTGATTGTTTGGGCTCAGCAAGTAGGCTTTTCCCACAACACTCGGATTTTAGGAAGTCACAGCCAGTGTGCTAGTATAAGCCTTGTTGGTGGGAAATCGCTTTTAAATGGACCGCTGATGTGGGAATGTTTAAAGAACAGAAACGCGCGAACTGTTTTTAATCAACTTAAATGGATAGTTTACCCCTACAAACACGTATTCTGTTATAATTTATTCACATCCATCAGCCTGTACGAATATTTCTTAGTTGCAGTGCAAAAGCAGATGCTAGCCAGAGTGGCTCACCATTCACTTTCATTGTATGAAAAATACTCATATAGACTGAGACTCTGACATTGTAATATCATTCCTAACATCACGTTTTAATGTTTTTCAGAAGAAAGTAACTCACACAGGTTTATTAGGGTGAGTAAAAAGTGACAGAATTACAATTTTTTTTTTAAGGGGTGATCTGTCGCTTTAAGTGTGCAGCTAATACACAGAACATATAGTGATATAATGGGGGGGCACAGAACTTACAGTGAGGATTTAGTGTTGTACTTTGACTCTCGAGTGGCTCCTCAGGGTCTTGTGAGATTTTTGGACACATGATTCACTGTTTTGACTTGAATCACTGCATCCTTCTCTCTGCTTTGACTCCTAGCCCGCTATCAACATTGTGCGATATCTGCTTGTTCTCAAATCCCTTATGTCATGCTCTGCTTGACAATGGTATGAAAACATGTCTTTACTTGGGGTCCTGGGATCCCCATGGGGGATTTTGTTTGTGCAGCTTTATGTGAAGTCAGTGATTGATGTAAGCAGAAGCAATGCTTGATTTTGATCTGTGTCTTCCGGGTTTGATTGAGAAGTTTTGATGTGGCCTCAGAAACCTCTTGTTAGCAAGCTCATAAAACTCAAGGTTTCTTTCAATTGTGCTTTTGTTACAGATCTTCAGTTCCTTTTCTTTAATTAAAAGGCCTGTGAGAGGTTGTGGCGCGCTGCACAAACAAAGCAATGAATGGGAAACACTGCCTGCTCCACTTCATCCAAGATGTGTTTTGTCTGGGACAAATAAGAACATGAGAAAAATGCTACCATATTTTAGGTTAAACGGCATAAGAAAAACTGTATATTTTAGATTCTGTGATTTACTAACCACATTTGGCAGGTGATTTTATCCAAAGCTGCTCTCTAATCGAACCTATGACCACTATATTGCTAGTATTGTTCTCTATTGTTCAACGGATGAATTAGAATTAAGCTTTTTATTACAGTGACAAGAAAGTGCAAAGTATAAAACTTATAAAATATCCTTTTAAAGCAATACATCACCCACAGATGAAAATCTTCAAATGTTCTCCCCACCGTCAGGCCAGCCAAGATGGAGATGAGTTTGTTTCTTCATCAAAACAGATTTGGAGAAATTTAGCATTACATCTCGTTCTCATCAATGGATCCTCTGCAGTGAACTGGTGCTGTCAGAATGAGAGTCCAAACAGCTGATTAAAAAAACGTCACAATAATTGTCCAGTAATCCACATGACTACAGGCCAACGGCTAACATCTTGTAAAGTAAAGAAGTTTATGCTTCTAATAAACATCCATCAAACAAACAAATCTTCCAGCTCAAATATGAGTCCTTTATCTATAATATTGTCTAGAAGCAAACTCATGCATGGCCCGAGGGTGAGAACATTTTCAGCAAATGTATATTTTTGCATGGGCTTCTCCTTTTAAAACCACTTGAGTTAGATTGTGTAAACAAGCCACACTACAGCACCCTGCTGAAACTGAAAAGTCATGTAAAAAAATCAGACTTTAACCAGGGCTTGGGGCAAATATGCTCCGGAATTTAAAAAAATAAAATAAAAAATAGGCCCTAGATGTTTGAAAAGGTTAGCTTATACATTTATTATAAGGGTATGCAGGTACAGGTTTAGTGCAGACATGTCCAAATCAAGTTGGCCTGTTATGCTGTCTGCCCACCATGCTACATTTATAGGAATTATAAAAAAACCTATATAGAAACAAAAATACCCATATAAATATAAAAGAAGACAAATAAGTCATTTCTGACCAGGTATTGCTTTTTAATGACATCAGTCTCATAGTGATGTCATGGCATAGTTGTTTGGTGTGTGTGTGTGTTTTCCACTCCAGAGCCCTAACTAGGTGTTGACTGAATGTTCCCTGAAAGAGGAAGTTTGAGTCATATATGAGTAAAAATTGTCTTTAAAGTGGAAGAAAAAGTAGTTTCGTAACCCAGTACACTGTTGCCTTTCACTGCTGTGACCTTTAAGAGAGGTGGAGCGGTTTACAGAAGACTGAAAAACATAAGTGGCTCAGTGTGAGCATCAGTCCCCCCCACTCATCAACATGGCAAGAAAGGAGAAGTCTATGTATGTTCTTGTAGGGTGTGAGAGAGCCTTGGTATTTTCAGGTTGTTCAGACCTAGTCTTGTGAACAGAGGACCACCTCAGGAAGTGGAGAGATAGGCTATATTTAGTTGTTTCTACTTTAGTTTTACACCCACGCTGAAGAGAAGCCACAGACCATTGCCTCATTTATTGCTTGCTATCAGCAGTGCTCGTGAAAGCGATTGTTCCCTGGCAGCTTATTCTCTGAACCATCTCAAAGTAGTGAGATTACCCAAAATGGGGAGCTAGGAAGTTGTTTGGGTTGGCTGCAGTGCCCTGTCGATAGAGTCTGCATTCTACAGCGAGCTAGATATGGGAATGACAGGGAGATCCAAGATAGGAAGATCTAAAAGAGACTTTAGAAGACCCCTGTGAAACTACCCTGTAAAATTTATTTAGCTTTTTCTTCAGGGTGAGAAGTAAGCTTTATTAAAAGAATAAAATACTAATGAAATATGAATGTTATGAATCAAAGTTTGGAATACTTTTTTTATTATTATTATTATTTATTTTTTTAAATAAGCTTTTTACACTTAAGTGTGTAAACATTTGTTAAAAAATAACTTTCTGTATTAAATGTTTAAAACAAAACAGGAATTAATTTTAATCCTTGAGATCTGTGTTGACCAAATTAATACGTTTATCTTTAATAAAAAAGATAATTTGATTTTATAATAAGGCAAGGTTAGTTTAGGTTGTAAAATGCCATGTTACGACTCCCAAAAATATAAAATGTGTTATTTAATTATTCATAATACTCTTAAAAACTCACACTTTAAATTGAAAAACACAATACCGTTCAAATCATTGAAATATACCGATTCACTTCTGATTTGATTTTTATGATTATTTATGATTTTATTAATTTTTTAAATTTTTTGATGCTTTGTTTTGCTATTAAGTTTAAATCAGTTGTGCTACTTATCATTTTTGTGGAAATCATGTTACATTTCAGGATTTGTTTGATGAACAGAACAACATTTATGTGTAATACATGTCTTTTGTTACATTGTAAAAATCTGTAGTAATGAAGTAATGAAAATGAACACTCGAGGAAATTATCAAGGAACATTTTTATTTTATTATTTGTAATTTTGACGCTTATTTATGTATTTTTCCAAATTCAGGCATCCCCAAATAACAGCGTTCAGTTGCAAATAGTTGTGCACTAATTATTTATAATAGCATCCCTGTCTGTGTAATTGTGGAGCATCATGGGTTAAAGCGTAAAACCTCAATATAAGGAGAGCTATTTCCTTACAGTCTCCTCTCCCGGCAGATGGGTCACATGAGGACAGCTGGCCTTAATATCCCTGTAGTACATTACTCCTGTCCAAGATCCCATTGATTTGATTGATGTTGTGCATTTGGCAGTTCAATACAACATGACTGTCAGAACGGTTTGCAACGCAGATGTTTGCGGATCATAAGTCACATATGCTTTGCTTAACAAGCTTGCGTCAGCTCCATATAGAAAAAGTGCCACAGTAATTAAGTGTCTAATGGGTTGATTTTGCTGTAGGCGAGGAATTGAAAAATCAAACCACTTGTGGCGTAACAGGCTGTTCTGAGAGCTTTCTTTGAAATTCAAAAGCAGGAAATTTAGTTACTTGCTCTATTATTTCTTCTCTTGAAACCAAAGCAGTTGCATTGTTTTTTTTTTGCGAAGGATGACACTGCATTTCTGAATACAAATCTGAGTGTCATATAAAGAGGAGTCCAAAAGTTAGTCATTTCCACATCAAATAAATCAAGTCTTTTGGGTGAAGTAATACTTTGAATAGTCATGTGACTTTTACGTAGTTGTTTTTTAAGGTGCTCATCTGTCCCAGTTTATTCTTCTCTCTTTACTTTAATAAGTGCTTATCACTTTATCTTATCATTTGCCTGTGCCCGTGAGAGAGATGATGGCCGGGATGGCAGTAAATTCATTCTGCAGTGCCAAAAAGCCTGGACAGCTGGCACAACTCATTCACATAGACTACAAAGTCTTCTTAGTGTGGACAAATTAGGTCACACCTTTCCTCACACCAGCGTCACAATCTCTTAGACGCCTTAGCTGTTTATCCCCCCCAAGGTCGTCATTTCCTTATAATGCAAACTTATTGGTGTCATTTCTGATGAATTCCAGTGGGTTGGTTCATAAGACACCTGGATGGATTTTTGCAATCTGCTGCGCTTTCTTCACCCTTGTCCTCATGTTTGAGATCACAGCTGCGACTTAATGAGATGCTCATCCAACAGATCCATCTTGTCTACACAAAGCCATGCCTTGTCACCTTTAACAGGGTGTCTGGCAGCAGAAGCCGGCTCAGGGATGAAGACTGAATTACACACTACAACAGCATCAGGATGTACCCTGGCCTCTTCAATAAAACCGTTCATATTTCGTTTTGATTTGCACTACCGTTCCAAATTCTGTAATAACGTTTTAATAGTAAAAACGGTAATATTGTGAAATATTATATAAGGACTGTTTTCTGTTACAGTACATTTGAAGTGGAATTTATTTCTGTGATGCAAAAACCCCAAGCTCACTGAATTAAACAGTCAGTGATTAAATAAGAATAAGAAACCAGGCTAAAAGGCTTAAAACTACAGTAGAACAAATAAAAAACAAATGCTACATACATTGTATAAAGTAATCAAATGTGTAAAATCCTGCATATTGTTTGCTGTGTAAATTAAATATATATATATTAAAGTTACGAAAGTGATTTAGTCGAGAGCAGATGAAAGACACCTGAATGAAGATTAGACTGCTGTCACTTTAACAGTTGCCGGGATCCAACATACTGTTACTCGTGTTTTCCTTTACAGCTGTTTGCTTTCACTTAAGACCTAAACGACTGTGGTTACAAGGATACCTCTAAAAAGATGGCCATTTTGGCCAACAAATACATGCATTTAAGCGTTCAAATCCTATAAAGTGGCAAATATAACTCTATTCAGTACTCTCTCTTGACAGCATGTGCATATAGCGAAATGTGTTCTGTTTTGCTGCTGTTTAGAAGAATCGTGCACCTCCAGTGCATCCAAGATGTAGGTGACTTTTGTTTTTTCAGTAGGATTTTTAAAGATTTTTAAGTCAAATCATTGCACAGGTGAGATCATTCGCTAGATTAGTGAAATGCAACGTGACTCATTATCGTAATGTCACGTGTCTTTACTGGATCTTTATGGGATATGTGTGAACGCACACACATGTTCCAAAAAATCACTGGCGGTTTGAATGAACCACATCAAATAATCCCTTGGGAAAATCACAAAGGACATCATCCGTGTATTTTCCTGAATTTCTATGTGAAAGAGGCTTTTGAGAGAGATTTTTTTTTTATCTCTAATACACGACAATGCTTAACTCATTCTCCAACATCTGGTGCATGATTATTGCATCTGGAACATAGATGTATATACATAGATTCCTCGTTAGCAACTATTTTTATGGGCCGAGATATGCAAGAATCTGCATATACTGTATAAATATCTATGTGCTAGAGCATGTTGATGCGGCACACATTATATCCATCAATCAAGCACCTTTATAGAGGGCTTTTAACAACACGGATTGTGTCAAAGCACTGAACAGTATCAGATTAGGGAATAGGAGTGTCAGTAATGCATAATTCACTCAAGCAGATAAACATCATAAACAAGCATTTCAAAATGCTTGCTTTACATTTATAGCATTGCTTAAAAATGATCACATAGCACGGCGACATCATCACATGAGCGGGTGATCATGGTCCTGCACTGTAACGCATAGATGCAGTGTGAGTAAAATTTGTACAAAAACATGATTTTGGGTGCACTAGTAATGGCTAGCGATGTTTCAGAACTAAAATGTTTGGTTCTCTAAATAAAAGGAGTTTCAGACATTTTACAGGAAACATGACTGAGAGACTCGACTGCGCTGCCACGCCTAAATTGGCTCATGCGACCATGTGCATTATCTGATGGGCCGATAAGGGTTCATTACGTTCAGCTGACCATAGCTAAAATGTGATGCTTGTTTAAACAGGAACACTGTTTACATTGTGAAGGTACCTAGAACTGATTTGGCATCTGCAACAAGAACAGGAAAGAAAACACGGCTAATGCTTTTTTTTTTATATGTCTCTTGAGTTGTTGTTTTTTTTGCATCAGAGCTCTCAACGATGTCAGTGTGTATATGGGTGAAAGATGAATCTGTAAACTATTAGGAGGATGTAGCCCAAGCAGTAATAGTGTCTTAGGTCATGCTGTCTGTCAAACACTTCTTGAGCTTAACTTCATTAGTATTCAGTGGCGGTTGCGCAGAGGTGGTTAAAGTTGCTCAATAAGGCTCTAGTGAAACACTTAAACTCACTGTTTGCCTCTGCACACAGGAAGAAGTCTCTTCTGCCATGAGCTGGTTTTTAATCTTTAACCTCGCTAAAAGAAAGGCCCCCACAAATTAATTTTCTTTCTCTCTTTCTCTTCCACAGGCAGTGAGCATCAACAAAGCCATCAACACACAGGAGATTGCTGTCAAAGAGAAGCATGCCAGGAATATCCTTTTCTTTGTGCTGCCCTGAAAGAGAACTATGAAGGAATGTGAGGGTTAAATTAGAATTATGAGACTTGTTTTATGATGAGTAAGCATACTGCATCGCCCGATGACCTCCGCATCACTGAATAACCAAGATTACCAAAGTTTCATTATATTCTGGTTAATGACTGCCCTACTTTTGGGGGGAAAAGATCATTTAATTTTATGTTTTAGAATATAATTTTTATAATATTTACAGACCAATTCACCTGCCTGTATTTTGCTCAACTTGAGGAGCTTTTGAATTCTCCTTTATTTAATTTTTTTTTCTTTTTTGAAGAAGAATCTGATTTG
>JAUCMU010000027.1:7267727-7280398 GCA_032275025.1 Enteromius treurensis | reverse complement strand
TTATTTAGAGGTATCTGAGTTGAGAGTCATATGGGATATTTATTTTATAAATTTAAGAATTTGAACTTTGTTTTAATGTTGTGTTGCATTACGTTTCATCATGTCACGTTAGACATACTAATTATTCTTTCATGAAAACTAAAATTATAACTCAAATCACTGACTTCTAGTTCCGACTCGACTCATGGGGTAAGTAAATTATGGGGTAATAAGTCATTTTTATGTGTACAATTCTAAAAGGAATAGCTCACCCAAAAATTACAAAGTCAAACCTGTTAATTAGAAGGGGACCTAATACTTTTGTCCTTATAGTATGTGTGTAACCGCATGTAGTTTCTTTGCTCCTGTACTTATTATTGCTGGATCCGGTATCTAGAGTATCTGGATAAAGATGCACACATCTCAGAGAAGCAGAATTGAAATCCCACACCCCTCAGTTTTGTCCTTGACTGGCGTCTTTACCGTGCATATTGGGCACGCATCATGAGAAGGGGGCTCACACATTCTGGCTTGCTGTCAACCGCCTGCCCCTTTCCAGCAATGCAGTGCTCTGTTGGAAATTTTGCCACGTCTTCCACAAGCTGCTGAGGGACGGCCATCCAAACGTGAGTATATTAAGTATTATGTCTTATACGTCTTATTCAACTCAACTCAATCGTTTGGAGAGTGGATATCTAATCTCTCCATTTAATTCTTTTATTTTTCTCACACGCTCAAAACAGCTCCCCATAGTAAACGCAGCATTACATCAGAGACACATGATGTGTACGAGATCCATATTGAGCAAACTCTCACAAGCCCTGTTCCAAAACCCTAATCAGCTGTCTGCTGAGGCACACTCATTACACAAAATCTGTTAAGAAAGATGGACAGCAGCATATTGCAGCCATCTATGATACCTTTTGGCAAAATTCAAGGCAGAATGTTTAGTCCAAAATACAGCGCCATATTTCATTCCATACAGAAAATTATAAATAAAAATTGTTCAGTCCAATTAAAAAGACTATTTCGCCCAAAATGTGTGTGTGCTTTGCGTATACTCTTATCACATATTGGCCATAAAACACCCTGCTCTTTTGATATCTAAATCTTATTCAAATTTGAAAACATTTTAAGCTAATTAAATGCTTTTTTATTTTATTTATTTTGAGGTACATTATTATAGGTTTAGGTATCTTTTATAACATGGAAGTAATTTTAAACTTGCTTTTATTTTATTTCATTTAATTTTGAGGTACATTTTTATTTTATTTAAAGTTTTGGTGTTTTATTTTATTTAGAGGTATCTTTTATTTGAGGGTAAAATTAAGTATTTCTTTTACTGCTGTTAAGCGATTATCACAATTAATCGCATCCAAAATAAGGTTTTCATCATAAATGTACAAAGTATAAACATATATATTACGTCTATATAAATATATACGCATACATGTATACATTTAAGAAAAATATTGTTTATTTATTAAATTTATTTATCTTTAATATAAATATATACATGCAAATACATGTAAATATTTTAAAAATATATACTGTATGTGTCTATTTATATATACAGAATAAATATTTTATGCAAACAAAATGCATTGAATCCATTGACAGCAAGTTTTTTTGTCATTTAATTTGACGTTAATATTAAGTATTTTATTTTGAGATATTTTATTTGAGGATAATTGGAGGTAACTGTTGTATTTTATTTTGCGATATCTCATTTAAAGATGTATATCTTTTTTCTTTTTTATATTTTATTTTGACACATCTTAGGTAATATTAGATATTTTTTTAGTTTACCTTCCAATTTATTCAATTTGAGGGTCAAATTATGTATTTTTAATAGAATTTTTTGAGATAATCTTATATTAGAGATGTCTATTTTATATGTTTTGTTTTTAGAATGCTGTGTCAACTCTTCCTCCATCCTTTTTCTGTCACCTCAGGTCATTAAGGACTCCATGCGGCACAAGGCTGACCTGAACGACATGAGCAGGATGTGGGTAAGCGTGTGAATACAAGTTGTGGCTGCGGTGTTTTAATGATTTTCCACTAAATCGGAGGCTCGCTCAATATAACTCTGTTGTATTGAATGAGGCCCTGTCGAGTTCCCTTGAGTTTTCGTCTCATTGTGGAAACTGTCAGTGTGTCAGTCAGCTAGTCATTTCGTTACTGCTGATTGACAGCTGAATAGCTTGGCGTTCTGTGTATGAGTCAGACACACTAACCTCAGCACAGAGATGATCTGTAATTAGCATACGATGACGTGAGTGTGTTTGTCACTTTGGAGAAATGCTTACAGAGCTTGGCTTGTTATGAGTGTACCAGTGAAACGTCCCTGACATCTCTCTTATGAAGTGTGATAATATTTCTGTTCTTTTTGGTCTTTGATCCAGAATTTTTATTTGATGTTGTTCAGTACAGTGGTCAACTACTGTTTATTTTGCTTGATAAATATATTGGTGAAACAATTTATAATATATCTAATAGTAGACAACATATTCCAGATAAAATTTTTATCTTCATTAAATGTAGTATAAAATGCAAAAATGTAAATAGTTTTCTGACATTGCTTAAATGGGTGCTTGTGCACAAAATCTGTTGTTATATTACAGATTTGAGGAGAAAATGTTTTTTTTTCTCCTGATAAACAAAACATTCATGTTTGCTGTGCTTGTTTGTAGGACCGCACAATTTAGCAGAATATTTTGTGATTATGTATCAGTATATGATTATTATTATTATTGTTGATGTTGTAACTAAATAAAATATGAAAAAATATATATATATATATTTTAATGTCTAGTGTTTTTTCTAAATTCTCTTTTTTTCATTTTAATTGTTCTAGACTGCATTTTAATAGTTTAAAAATATGAATTAAAGAGCATGTCTAATTAATTGAAACAATGAAACTTACACAATTTAACATCAATTTATTAAGTTTAACCAAATTAAATTTTTAAGGCCCTATTAATGTAGTTTTATTTTTACCAATTGCTCTGTTTTCCATTAGTTTTCTGGATTACATTTTAATGCTTTCATTCAATTTAGATTTTTTTTTTCAGAAGGAGTTTTATTTAAATTTTTTTGCCATATTTCACTGTTCTTCCCTCAAATTGGATGAATTCATACGTACCTCTCCCATCTCAGTGCATGCGCTTAATCGCTCTAGCGTGCTGCACCATTATGTGAGCGTTTAGCTTAGCTCCATTCATTTCTTAGGATCCAAACAGGGATGAATTTAGAAGCCACCAGCAGGGCTCGAAATTGCGACAATTTTGGTCGAATATGCTCCCGAAATTTCATCTATGCGATCATGTGCATGTAATTGTTGCGGTTTGACCTGTTTTAATTTCTCTACAAAATGTTAACCGTATATGTGTGTTCTGTGCGCTGAATGCTGATACGATGACCGTTCTGCCGTTGAGATTTTAGATTGGTTGATAATAGCTGTCAATCACTCGGTCAGGTGACGGCGCTAACTACAGCGGGGAAATGTAAATTTAACCCCTGCACCAAACACTTCCACATTTCCTTAAAAACACTCCCATGACTAGTTACACAAGTAAGTATGGTGACACAAAATAAAATGTGCCGATTTTTTTTAAGAGGATAAAAAAAGATAACTATAATGTATGGTGAAACTGCACTTCGACCTTGTTGCAGTAATATCATCAGTAATATTATACGCATTAACTCGTCTTGTTGAGGGAAGAAAATAGTGGAATATGGAAAAACGGTGGCGTTTTCCTTTAAATTGCTGCCTCTGGAATTTTATAATCGCACGAAACCATATTGCAATTTTGGATTTATTGCCACTGTTTGAGCAGCCCTGAAGCAGTGGCTTGTGAAATACCCTTTTATGTTGACTTTTAGCATCATTGTCAGAAATGCAAGTGTTTCTAATGCAGTTTACGATCAGGTGTGTAACAGGAAGGGTCAGATGGATGCTGAATTGCAACTTTTGTTTACTGGAAAGACCTTTAATTGCGTCCCTCGGAGTATTTGCTGATAACGTGCTGCAGGATTAGACTCATTTCCTGTGAGCAACTCTTTCCCCTTCCTGTGGTGATGTCACAGTTAGTGTTGAAGGGAACAGGAAGTGAAAGAATGGGCTCATTAGCTTGACTCGCAGCTGGTCCTATTATGTGTGCACACCAAACATGCTAACAAACACCAAACATGACCTTAATCTGCCCACAGTGACTCATACTTCGGAGTGTGAAGTGAGCTGATGAGCTGAGAATGAGACGAGGACTCATTTAGCCGTTTCGGAAGGGCAACAACATTATTTCCTTTTGAAGTGTTCAGTGTTTTTCTTGCCTCACACCGCTCTCTTCTGTTCTCAGGGTCATCTGAGTGAAGGCTACGGCAAGTTGTGCAGCATCTACCTCAAACTGCTCATCACCAAAATGGAGTTTCACGTCAAAGTGAGTGATTGAGGCCTTGAAGGAGATTATAGCAGAACATCCATTTTCTAGCTCTTCTCCTCGGATTTCCTGTCTTCAGCAAGTTATTTTTAGGGTTGCAAAGTGCTGGAAAATGTCAGGTATATTTCCTGAAACTTTCCAAAAATCCCTTGAATATTCCAAAAATTCCTGGAAAGTTTCCAAAATTTCTGGAATATTTACAAAATTTGCAGGAAATTTTATGTCAGGAAGTTTACAGGAAGTATGACCCCATGACCACTAAATGCTAGTCCTAAAAATAACAAAACAAAACAAATACACATATTAACAAATATATCAAATAAATATTTAAATACAAATATAATAAGAATAAAGATATCTTTTATCAGTTTAATCTGTTTATTATATATATATATATATATATATATATATATATATATCAATAGAAAATATTATATATATATATGTGTATAATATTTTTATATTAATAATTTTATATATAAATATATATGCACAAATATATACTTTTTTTTTTTAATAATGTAATATATACAAATTTAACATACAAATAACATGAGAAAATGTATCTTACCTATAGATAAATATCAATTAATTAGTTTATTTTTTGTATACAGTCATGGTTTGGCAGGATTTCTTGGAGATTTTTACTCAGACAAGCTTTTTGATGTGTTTTGGCCCTCTTCCTGTGTCAATATCAAATACGTCAACACAGAAAAAAGAAAATTGCATTTTTCTAGCCAAAAGTATTTTAAAAGGCTGTGCTGTCAGACAAATATAACATTTACCCCACTTGCTTTTCTAGAATCCCCGTTTCCCTGGCAACCTTCAAATGTCAAACAGACAGCTTGATGAGGCGGGTGAGAACGACGTCAATAATTTGTACGTATTGCTTTTGTTTCCCACAAGCTTTGTGTTTCTTTTTAGTCTGTTTTATTAAATCAAGTCCTGTAATTGTGTTCTATAATTGTTCTGTGTGTTTGTGGGATGGGACTTAATCATCGTCCCTCTCTTCTTAACATGTGTAGCTTCCAGTTGACGGTGGAGATGTTTGATTACTTGGAGTGCGAGCTGAACCTTTTCTTAGGCGGTAAGTTCAAAGTGGAGTGCAGGTGTTTGAGCATCAGAAGAGCCCTTGATAGTCTTTCTAATGCTGTAGGCAGAGAAATACAGCTTTTGTCTACTTAAATAGAGAGAGAGACTGGAATCTCTGCAAAAAAAAACTTAAGGTAAAGAATATGTAATCTGCATATTAGGTAAAAAACTGATTGATATCTCTATCAGGATAGATGTTTCTGCTGATAGATCTCAGTGTGTCTGTGCTGGAAGCATTAGGGAGAAGTTAATGTGAGTCTTGTTGGCTGAAACACAGCTCTCTGGCACAGGAAACCACACCTCTCTGTGTGCTGAGAAGACGGGGTCTCACAGGAGCCTGCATCACTGATCACCAGAGAGACGGACAGAGGGAGTGTGGGGATGAATGTGAATGAGGAAGTGGGCAGTGAGAGGGATAGACTGAGAAATAGCATGTTGAAGGGAATGGCAAGAAAGAGGCTTTCATACACTAAAAGAATACAACTTGAAAATTAAGAGTTGAGGCTATTTAGAGTATTTCAAACATGTGATTTTAGGTAGTTGGGGAAATAAGAATAGATATTTATACATCATGTGTGTGTAACACAAGCGTATTACAAAGAATTCAAGAATCTATATATAATGCATAATATATCTTATTCATACAATGTATGCTATATACATTTATATACAAATAAAAAAGTATTTTAAGTTATTTATATATTATGCATATTATAACTTACATGAATATATTTTTGTAAGTATACTATTATTATTATAAATAGTTAATATAAATGATCAATTATTTATGTGCACAATTGATGTTAATAATTTATGATAATATTTTATAATTTTATGTTCGACCCTGACTGTAAGGTTTTGATTTCTATGGAATGATGCTTGTGTCTTTTTGTGTTTTTTCTTTCTCCAGTGTTTAGCTCACTGGATATGTCTCGCTCCGTGTCGGTGACTGCAGCTGGTCAGTGTCGTCTGGCCCCTCTTATCCAGGTCATTCTGGACTCTAGTCATCTGTACGACTACACCGTCAAACTGCTCTTTAAACTCCACTCCTGTGAGTCCATAAACCAGAGCTCTCTCTTCTCATACACACAAAGGAATATCAAAGGCTGCAGACAAAATTTTTGACTTAAGCTGGTTTCACACTAGAGGATCTTAAGGCAGATTTGAAGTCGAAACTGTCTTCATGTCTGTGGTCTGCCATGGTTTTAAAATTGGTTATAATGTAAAAACCGTCTAGAGTGTGGCCAGCTTTATATTTAACCCTGGACCAAAAAAACTGTCATGAATGCCAATACTGAGAAAATACTGAAGAAGATATCCAAATTAAGTTTTTAGCAATACATAACTAATTAATTAATTATATAATATTATATTAATTATATTATTAATTAAATTTAAATATATTTACGGTAGGAAATATACAAAATTTCGTCATGGAACAGGATCTTTACTTAATATCATAATGTTTATTTCACCATAAACAAAAATCTATAATTTTGACCCATACATTCCATTTTTGGCTATTGCAACAAATAAATCCGAGTGCCTTAATATTGGTTTTGTGGTCCAGGGTCACAAATGTGATCTTAACTAATTCCTTGAGATTTGTGTGCCTTACATTGTTTTTTAGGATTGTGATTTGGGCCATTAAGGCTGCGTTCACACTACAAGCATCAGTGGTTTATTCCGATTCTATACTCAGATCGGTTTTCATTCACATTACTTTTTTTAATGTGGCAAATATTAGATTCAGGTGTGACCTACATACGCAAAAGAATAACAAGTATAGCATGAATCTAATTAAGTACCACATGTGAAAGAGGCCCAAATTAAAAGTGAAATGATCTGAGTTACATATGAGCAAAATATTTTTATTTGGGCCCCATTTTTCTGCCGTGTGAATGTAGACTAACATATGCACATGAAATACATAATCAGATACAACTTGGATGCTTTGCAATGCAACCACAGTCTGAACTTACTATGTAAGATACTATACTAATAAATGGTAATAAAATTAAATCAAAGTAGACTGTAAAATAGAGTTCACTCTCACTCTTGTGCTCTCTCGTCTTCCAGGTCTGCCAGCAGATACTCTGCAGGGCCACAGGGATCGCTTCCAGGAGCAGTTTAAAAAGTGAGTTTATCAGTCACTATGCAATGAGTCACTCATACTGCCACCATGTCTTTTGACATTTCTCACTCTCTCAATCGTTTCCTTTCACTCTGTTTTTCTCTCCAGGCTGAAGAGTCTGTTCTACCGCTCCAGTAACCTGCAGTATTTCAAGAGACTGATTCAGATCCCACAACTTCCTGAGGTGAGACTGCTGCATACCAAACAGATTCTTGCCTGACCCGAGTCCAAAAATGCAGCTAGTGGAAAGAAATTATGTAACCCATTTACATTTCTGCCTGCTTAGTTTTCTAGCATCAGGATTTTAAGCTGGACTCCACGAAGATACTGCAGGCTGCCCTATAAGACAACATAATTTCCTTCAATTTGCATGACATTTAAAATGAAAATTATAGTCAGAGTGAGCTATTTGTTTTACTAGACTAGGGTGGAGTTATCTGATTACTAACCACTGGGGAAGGGTTTTGGGGGAAAATGGTTTGAAAACGCATTCCAGTGGTTTCCATTATTGACATCTCTCTTCATTTGTCGTCAGAATCCGCCAAACTTCCTGCGGGCGTCAGCCCTCTCCGAACACATCAGTCCAGTAGTGGTGATTCCGGCGGAGTCTTCGTCCCCTGAGAGCGAACATGTAGTAGAGACAGAAGACCTGGTGGACACGGACATCCCGCCTTTATCGGTAACACACACACACTCTCTCTCACTATCCAAAACCCTCTGTATATACGTTCCTTTTAACTTGAGTTTCTTTTTGGTTACACTTTATTTAGATAGTCCACTTCTGATATACTAACTAAGTAACTTTGTAACTACATGTCAACTAATTCTCCTTAATTTGAAACTACATGTCTACTAACTTTCAGAGTAGACTGATAGGGGTAGTAGAATGAGTTGACATATACATGCAAAGTTTCTCAGAGCTAGTATGTTGTGAACCCATCAAAATAAAGTATTAGAAGATATTAAGAAGATGGTCTACTAATACTCTAATGACTGCTATATGACATGTAGTTGCAAAGTTATTTACTGTTAGAAAAATGTCAAAGCGGACTATTGAAATAGTGTTACCTTTTTTTTTTACTCCATTAGAGCGCTGTGGATAGCAAATTTGATGACCTCTTTGGCACCTCAGCTGCTACAGACCCATTCAACTTTAACAGTCAGAACGGCATGCGTAAAGATGACAAGTAAGTCTTGGAGATACTGTTGGAGAATATAAGTTATAGGAAGCTTTGAGTTTATTAGAACAAATTACAACATGGGACTCATGAACATGTATCTCTCATCTCAGAGACCGTTTGATTGGACAGCTCACAGCGGAGCTACAGGCCGTGAAGGAAGAGCTGGAGTCCTTCAGATTAGAGGTAAAGAGGGGGAGATGAGAGGATGTCGAATGTGATAAGATACCACTCTTTTTTTTTTTTTAAGAAATTATTATTCATTCGATTCATTCGATTGATTAAAAAGTCATTGTAAATACATTTGTAATGTTACAAAGGAATTCCTGTTTCAAATACATGTTCTTGAAAAAATGTTTTAAGAAAGTCTGATGTTTCTGCAAAAATATTAAGCAGCACAACTGTTTATAACATGGATAATAATCATAAATGTTGCTTGAGCTTCAATTCATCATATTAGAATGATTTCGGATGGATCATGTGACACTGAAGATTGGAGTTATGGCTGCTGAAAATTCAGCTTTGCCATCACAGGAATATATTACGAGTGACACTAATCATTCTTTTGGTCTTTTTTTCAGAGTGGCCGTCTTTGTCAAGCACTACGGGGGCGTGTGAATGAGCTGGAGGCAGAGCTTGCGGAGCAGACTCACCTTAAGCAGCAGGCATTGGGTGAGAGCGAGTTCCTGAGGGCGGAGCTAGACGACCTGCGCAGGGTGAAGGAGGACACCGAGAAAGAACAGCGCAGCCTGAGCGAAATCGAGAGTAAGAGCTTGTTGTTTACAATACAGTAAATAGACTTTCTTTTTTTTATTTCAAATATTACCGTATAAGACGACCCTGATTATAAGACAACTTCCATTTCCCAGGTGTATCTTTTGGAAAAAGGCCTTTTGAAAACCAAATCTTGTTCTTTACTGGAAAAAAAAAAAAAAACTAAATTAAATTAGTTTCATAATAAATGTTTTGAAAGTATGGTAAATACGGGTAAAATGTACCAACAATAAACATTTACATTTAAATATGCACACCTTTTTTAATATACCATAAAACTACTATATACTAATATATTAATATACTAGGAAACTACTTTTCCTCAGTAGTTAGGATCAGAAGGGAGGCACTCAGCAGCATCTTGCTGTCTTCACAGCCATCTTTATTGTTAATTTCTGCGTAGACCTGCATTTGCCTCTTTCGTAATTCACCCTATGTGCACGAATCAGTGGGCGGGGTTTTTTCGTAAAAAAAACCCAAAACGGATTTCCTTTCCTTTTTTGGTTTGTTTATACCCAGTGGTTCACCACAAACTGTTGCTTTTCGGGAACATCAGCATACATTATATTCTGAATAAAATACTACAGGATATTAAAGGGATAGTTTACCCAAGAAATATAAATTCTGTCATATTTACTTTCCCTCAGGTTTTTCCAAACCTCTATAAGTTTCTTTTTATCTGCTGAACAGAAAAGATTATATTTGAAAGAATTTAGTTAATAAGTTACTGATGGCATTGGCTTCCATAGTATTTATTTGAATTTGAGTTTGAAAATATTAGGTTTGGAACAACTTGAGGAGTAAAAGGGTGAAGCATCCCTTTAAAGGGCTGTGCAGAATCAGTACAGATGCAGGACAGTAGTGCATATTCAATAGACAGTCTGTCTACTCTCTGGAGCTGAGAAACACAGCCAAAAGGGACTCTAGTTCACTGCAGTATCCAGTCAGACACTGATAAACCATATAGTCCACAGTCCAATGCACCAGCTTGCAGGCCTGCGCTGAGGCTCTCAGCGGTGCTGTTTTGTGACGCATATCAAGGCTTGTGTTTTTGATACTTAATGTTGATATTTTTGTTTTTTGTAGAAAAAGCACAAGCTAATGAGCAACGCTATACCAAGTTAAAGGAGAAATACACAGAGCTGGTCCAGAGTCACGCTGACCTGCTGAGGAAGGTGAATTATTGACTACATTTAAGTTTACTCACTGCATGCCTGTGAAAATATGCATATTTTTGTAGGTCAAATTATTGCATTAAGACATGATGAGTATTGGATGAATATTTACGGAGTTAAACTTTTTTTGTTTGTGGAACGGGGTCAAAATGGCAATTTCATCTGAGATTCAGAGCCAAATTACAGGAGGGAAGCATCATAATGTTACTTTCACACAGAAATTGGTTGGTTGATTAGTAAAATCAAGTCTTTGTTGCATTATGTGCCCGTGGCAAAAGAGCCATTTTTTTCTCCAGTGATTGCATGCTAATAACTCCGGAAGCATTAAAGATATCATGACGCCCTTTTAAATATTATGTAATTTCCTTTTGCCATCTTCAGTTTTAAGGCTCTATATCAGTGGTCTCAAACTCATTTCCTGGAAGGCCCAGCTCTGGTTATGTTTATGATTTAGTTCCATAGATATTGTAATTTAGTGTTAACAATTAATCCTGGTCATTCTTAATTTCACTTGTCACGTGTACATTTTTAAACAACGGTTACTGTTATTATTTTGCAGCATATTTGACCGTGTCAGCAGTGATGAACACAAAATCACATTTGATTTTTGACCATTGAAAATGGGTAGGATACAACAATTTGGACATGAAGCTGCACCGAGATCTTAATATCTCTAGGATTATACCATGTATGGCCTTAATTCTTTTAGAATCGATATTTTTGTTTCTTCAAAACCAGAATTGTAAAGTCATATTTAAATAACCTTATAACTTCTTGACTTGACTCTTGAATTTATATAAATTAAAAATAAAAATATTGGCACACAGATTCGTCCTACACAATTGTTTTGAAAGAGGTAAACAAGATACATTTCTAGTTTCAGCATTACTTATTCTTCATACATTCCTCTTTAAATACAGTAAGTATGA
This sequence comes from Enteromius treurensis, assembly GCA_032275025.1. Taxonomy (NCBI): domain Eukaryota; kingdom Metazoa; phylum Chordata; class Actinopteri; order Cypriniformes; family Cyprinidae; genus Enteromius; species Enteromius treurensis. The sequence goes on along the minus strand of JAUCMU010000027.1, from coordinate 7,268,698 downwards.
AAATTTATGAAAATCCCATATCTCTGGGACTGAATGATACAGGGCCTTAAAAATAAAGATTAAAAAAGAAAATGTTTATGGAGAATTTAAAAAACTAAAGTCATACTGTCATATCTTTAATACTTCTTAAATTACAGGCAGGAAAAATTTTGAGAAAAAACTTGTGCTGTTTCTCCATTTTTTTAATGGTTTCCATTGGCACATAATGCATAAGGATTGCTAAAGTCAGCAGGTTTTACTAATAGACCTGCTCATCTATTAGTAAAAGTAACATAGTTGCCATCTTTCCTTTTTGCCCCTCTTTAATTTGGCTCTGAATCTCAAGTGTAAATTACAAACTACAAACTAGTGGATTACTCCGTAAATATACATTCATGACATTTAGTATTTTTGCTTTCACTATTCACATTTATCTTTCAGAAAAATATTAGCAAACTCCAAAATTGTAGCCAGGCAACTTTTGAAATGTGGTTGATTTTTACACAGAATGACTCGTGTTTAAATTGGTGCCAATAAAAGTTTGGAACAAGTCTCTCATGCTCACAAATGCTACATGTATGTTTACTATTTTGTAATCTATTAGATGTAATTTATTCCTGTGATTCAAAACTTAATTTTATATACAGTGGGTTCGGAAAGTGTTCAGACCCCCTTAAATTTTTCCTTCTTTGTTATATCATAACCATTTACTAAAATCAAGTTAATTTTTTTCCTCATTAATGTACACACATCACCCCATATTGACAGAAAAACACAGAATTGTTTACATTTTTGACACTCTTTTTTGACAATATATTTAACTCCGGTGCTGTCCATTTCTTCTGATCATTCTTGAGATGGTTCTACCATTCATTTGAGTCCAGCTGTGTTTGATTATACTGATTGGACTTGATAAGGAAAGCTACACACCTGTCTATATAAGACCTTACAGCTCACAATGCATGTCAGAGCAAATGAGAATCATGAGGTCA
>JAUCMU010000027.1:7253055-7267627 GCA_032275025.1 Enteromius treurensis | reverse complement strand
TGCTTGATTTTCATCATACATTTCACACAATTATACACCACATTCCTTGTTTCACTTATAAATAAATAGACAATTTTGTGATGTAGGCCGAAAACGAGCTTCCCCTATTTGACAGACCAGTAGCCGCCACTGGTGTATTCCCACCCGTAAAGTAGTTTGGGAAGGGAACAACACGGCCCAAAATGCTGCCTACTCTAGCGGCTTCACTCGTAATTTTTAAATAAGAATTAATATTAGACAGAAAACACGAAATAAGACTGACAAACATGTCATCCGCCTGTGCATTCTGGCCCATCCGTTGTACTTATCACACATACTATTCAGAGCCATCACGCTGGAAGCATTCCCCATAGCATCTTGTCGACATGGCTCGAGTTCCTAAAGAGGAACTGCAGGCTTTCGTATGTATAGGTATGTTTTTCCAGTTTTGCAGAAATGTATGAATATGCATGTATTTCCAATGATCCTAGGTTGAGAATCGAACAGTGTGAATTTCTTTTTGCTAAATTAGCTGTAGTGTTTTCAATGATCAACATTTAGCTCTCGAACAGATAAACATAACATTTAAAATGTCAAATATGCTTTTTTTTTTTTTTTTTTGATTGAACAAACATTCTCCATAATTCAGTCTTACAAGCTGAAACTTTAAAGGCGTCATACAAAGCCAATTTTCCACAAGCTGATATGATTTAGTGTAAAAAAAATGCCCATTATACCGTGTCAAAAACAGCTTATTTCAAATCACTCTGTTCTATGTACAGTACATCCCCTTTAAATCTTTACGAGATCCGCAGACCCCGCCCCTCTTTTCTGAGGCACTCTCAGAGGATCTTTGTTTAGCCGTGTTCATAGTGAAACTTGCTTATTACCAAATTCTTAGGAAAGGCAATTTGCAAAGATTCATTAAAAGACATTATACTCACTGCTGTCAATCAACAATCGTGGGAGGTGACGTCTGAGGCCCCTGCCACAATTGGCTCAATTGAGAAAGGGGAAAACATTTATAGAGATTGTAAAACAACAACCGACTGGATTTTTATCATTATAGGATAGTTCTGTACAGACACTGATAACATACATTTCAGTTAAGACCAGTGCTTAAAAACGGAAAAAATAATGTACAATGTTGTCTTCGGCTTTTTCACTATATGACCGCATCCAGTGGTTTGTCCGAGCCCGACACGAACCCGAGCATCCTTTCTAAATACCTGTCCAAACCCGACCGGGTCGGGTATCGATCCATCTACCGTGAGTCAGTTCTGTGAGTTTCGGTTTATGAAGCGCTCCTGTTCTAGACAGAGACAGCAGAATAATATGCAAGTGATCACAATGGTGCCTCCGTTAGGCGTCTAACAGCGCACATTTAATTAGGTTAAACATTTAAACTAACATGTGATGTGCTTGCCTTGAACTGTTTTATATCTACATATTTCTAGCAGGTTGTGATGATTTAAGAAGGCTAAAGTATTTAAACACTGGCTGAGATCAACTCGCTGCCGCTGGCCTCAAAAAGATTGTGATAAGCGCATAGCCTACCCTCGAAAGAAATCCTTTTTAAGTCTTTTTAAGGCAAGCTCGTCACATCGGAGAAATGACTCTGGTTTATGACGTCTGTTTCTCTGGCATTTCACGTTGTATGAGTCAACATGGCATTTGCTCACACAATTTAAATTTATGTTTTTTTTTGTCTCCCAAATTAATATAAGAAGAGAACGATAAAATAACGTTATTAACCAGTTGATTGCATTTTCAAATAAATGTTTCTTTTCAGAACGATTCAAATTGATTTTGTTTTCGTTTATGTTTTTGAGCAATGCCAAATGCTTTTTTGCTTGAGTAATCCTGTTGTTTGTGTCCGTCTCGTATTTATGTATGTGAATTGGTGGGCGGGGCTAAAGAGACAGGGATGTAGAAGTAGGTGTTGAGTTTTTGTCGTACCATGATCATTTTGAGATATGAAACCGTTTTGGCAGTTTTTGGACTAACATCAAAGTTTTAAGTTATGATAGTTAAACACAGTGTTTTTGTAGTACAATTAACTCTTACATTTAAAAGATGACGCTAAGTCTGACATCACCATCCTGCTGTAGATAAATCTTAGCAATCTTCCCTGTCCAGCTCTTAGCTCAGCTACAGTATGTATGCATCACAGTCTCTGCTGTTAGTCTAGAGCAGGTGGACGTGGTGATTCTGTGTTAGGTGCTAAATTACCTGAGTATACGTGTCCAGACTGCATGTGGGAGTCTATATGTCACCCCTCCTCCCCTCCATCCTACTTCCTTCTGTCACCTGCACACCTGCTGCAACACTTCCTGCAGCTGATTCAGCTCAAGACAGCTGTCCTCAAAACACTGACACAGTTAACATCTATAGCATGATTTTACAGTTTCACTTCTACGCTTGAAAGTGTTTCAGGGATATTTTTGTAGGTCAAAACTCAGAAATTAAGTTTCATTATAGCACTTGCAGTTCTGTCATCCCAAAAGTCAATGGGTTTTTGCCTGAAATAAGGTCTGCAGTTAACTCAAGCACAATATATTTTTGTGCTTCATTCTATGGCATGTCCTCCTCTTTTTTTCAAAGCTTTTACTTGTCAAAACTGTTGCTGTAAAGCGGCTAAATGCAACTACAAAGATTGTCAGAGACATTAAATATAATCAGATGAAGTTAAATTAAATGAAAATTAAATAAAGTTATTAAATGAAGTCTTGTAATTGTGGTGTAGTTTGTTTATATCCCGCGTTTAACATTTTACTTTTAGAGATTGTGTCTAGGCTTCAAAATATTTTTTTTGTGAAGGAAACCAGATTAAGATGCATAAGATTTTGGGATAGCCTACAAACCACTTCCTTAATTATTAGTGTTTTAAATTATTTCTGTAAAAAAAGACCAAAAGCTTAAAAAAAAAATGTAAAAATTTAAATTAAATTTGAATTCTTACTTACTTTGTTTAACCGTGCTTAAAAAAATAAAAAATACAAACAGAAATGCTAAAATTGTAGGATTAACACAAGACGATATATATGCAGTTATTGAAGAAAAAAAAAAAGTTTAAAAAAATGAACACTATACCTCTTAAATCTCTCCTGTTTTTACCCTCATTTTTTGTATTTTGGTATAAATTATGTACTGTTAGCATTTATTAGTGCTGTCAGTCGATTAATCACATCCAAAATACATTTTTGATCACATAATGTGTCTGTACTGTATATTTATGATGTGTGTGTATATATAAATACAAACACATGCATGTATTTAAGAAAATAATTAATAAAAAATATTTAATATATCTTATGTATAAAATGTAAGAATATAATTATATATGCACAAACGTAAATATTTTAATATATACTGCATGTGTGTTCATTTATATATACATAATAAATATACACAGTAAACATACATATATTATGTTATCAATAACTTAATCATTTATCAGCACTTGTATTTTGACCCATGCTATGTATTACAATAAATAATTTGTTTTAGTGATTTTGTTATTTGTTTTAAGCTTTTTCACTTTTATAATTATAATTATTTTTAGTAGTTTTAGTTAATACTAAAATGTCAAATTAAATCTTGTAGTTGACGTAACTTCTTTCACTCTCTTCCTGTAGTCAAACGAGCACCTCAATACTCAGATGTCTGCTCTGGAGGCTGAGAAGGCGGGGCTTATGGAGACTGTATTTCAGAAGGAGGCGCAGCTAGCCAGTTTGGGGGTGGAGTTAGAGCACGTTCAAAGCAGTCTGACCAATGAGAGGGAGAGTGGTGTGAAAGCTGCTGAGGCCCTGCAAAACCAACTCAATGAGAAGGTGGAATTTTCAGTTTACTATTGATTTTAGTTGGCTTGTTACAATAATGTCTTTGCATGAGTTTAGATTCATTGTACTAGAAGATGTGGCAAAAGTAGAGTCTAAAATGCCAATTTTTATCTGTAGGAGAGTCGTGAGCAGGCTCTGGAGAGCAAGCTGGTCTCTCTGCGCTGGGCGGCTCTACAAGCAGCATTGGAGGAGGCTGGGAGGATCGTACAGGACAGCTTGAATCAGCTCGACGACCCCGCTCACATCAGCTGCACCAGTTCAGCCGGTCGGCGACCAGCTCAAATTACCTTAAACTTTCCCACTGATTATACCACGCGGCAGGAATTGCCCCACGAGACTGTAATAAATATTAAAAGACCTTCTTGTGTGTGTAGATTACCTGGTGTCCAGGTGCCAGGTGGCTCTGGATTGCGTGGAAAGACTGCAGTCGGCCAGAGACGGCTTTGTATCAGATAACACGGGTGAATGTACACACACACACTCCCTCATTTCCCTACCCAGCCAGCATTCATCAGTGTAACATGCACTCCAGCAGTGTTGTGAAAGTTACAAGATACACATTGCTTAAAGTAGTTAAAGAACAGTAATCCTACTCTTCCTTTTCCTTTTAGTTAGCTTAATTGAAGCTTCCTAGAGAGAACTACATCCTTTAGATTAACTGTCATCGTAAGATTTAAGATCTTTTTTTAAAAAAAGCTTTCAGGAAGTCTTATTTTCATCAAGGCTGGATTTATGTGTAGTACAGTAGTAGTACAGTACAGTAGTACAATGCTAATTTTTCAAAAAATTTAATAAATAAAACATGAGTCTACTCTTTTATTGAAATTAACTTTCTAAAGAAACCAAAATATTAAAACAAATATTGAATCATCTTTTATATGAGAGAATTTGAGACAAATATTCTGTCAGGCCGTTTTGGCTCATTTGCTAGTTAGGCTGCAGAATAAATCTTGACACATCCTTGGTTACGCTAACTGTTGGAACGATTTTCCTGGTACTAAAAAAACCCCGTAATATTCACATTTTAAAGGCAGCTGAGCTACTTTCACACTTTTGATAACTTTTATTACTCCGTCACAGTTCTGCAATGAAAATACATGAGCTCAAATAAAAAGTGCAGCTAATTATATTCCTATTATTATTAACATTACCAAGAGTGATTCACCAGGAATGGATGCAGGCTTCATTTCAATTTTGCTGGGTAGAGCTGAGAGGCGCTCATATGATCATGTTTCTCACTGATTTTCCTGTATGTGTGTGATAGATGTGTCTGGACTGGTGCGAGCGGTGACTCAGTTCGCTCACCTGTTGGGCGATGTCATCATGCAGGGTAGTGCCACCTCCCACATGGTGCCAGTGGAGCAAGCTGACGGTGAGCATGAGACGTCAATCTCCCGAAACGTATTCAAAAGAGCCGATATGTTATCGTACCTCTATGTAAACACTTCCTTGACGCATTCATTCACATGATCGCACACATACACTTGATCGACCAATCAGCATCCAGAACCAGAACTATCCATTTGACATAGGCAGCATAAATGTCGTTTCTATTATTAAACTGCTAAATATTTCACAGCAGTGCTATATCCACATATAAAGAGACGCCCAAGACTTTCAGTTCAAGTTGGTCTCCATGCATCATGAAGGTCATTAGTGTCACTGCGGCTCTGTTAATAACTCCGTCGCCGGAGGTCTGGTGGTTTTCGGTAAAGCTGCTTTGAAGGAGCATAACATAACTCAAAAAGGCTAATGTGCGGTTCCCACGCGCACGAGGATCACGTCACAGAATGTGTGTGTCTGCCCGAGCGTATGTGGAGTGTCTGCAGGTGACAGATGGCTCGTCTGACTGCTTTCTGTCTTTGCCTTTGGCTGTCCGTGGGCAGCATTGGCAGACAACGTGAAGGCGTGTGGCGCGGAGGCCCTGGCGTTGCTCTGCCAGCTCAAGGAGCAGGAGTCTATGGGGACGGCAGACTGCAGCCGGCTGAGGGCGGCACTGGATACCGTGATGGCCTTGGGTGAGGTGAGCGACCCACTGAGAGACTGTGCTCGTTTTATAGACTGTAGTTATAATAAGATGCTCTCTGCCAATTGCATGCTGCTTCATTTATTAATTAATTTTTTTCCACAGAGTCATTTAAATGAAGCCAAAACTAGTATGGGATACTTTTTTTGTTTACTGCATACTGTATGTGATATACTGTGTGCTAGCCAGTGTTATTTTAGTATTATAGCATTTGTTAATATTTAGAATTTGCTTTCAGTATACTTTTTTTTTTTTTTTTTAGGTGTCCTTGTTACAGTATAATAATACATTTAATTAATTAATGCACTGGTCATTATGGAAATAATATGTTGCATCAGTTTTCTTAAATGTGTGCATTGTTTGGAAATCACCCACATAATTTTCACCTTCAATTCGCCTTTTATGGAATTTCGCTCTTAACACTAATTTGCCTCGTAAATCTGACCTTTTTTTTTTTAGTTTTAATTTTAGTAATTATGTGTGCTTTGTCATTTTCTATTATTTTTAAATATTTCTGTTTAATTTTATTAACAATTTTAGTACTTTATTGTATTTAAATTAATCGTTTTTATTAAGTTTTTAGTGCATATTTAATTAATTACATTTTAATTTCAAATTTGTTTTAGTGAAAACAATCAACTCAAGAAGGAGGGTTTTAAAAACAATTGATATTCAGATTTATTTTTCATGTTGGAATATAAAGTTAAGGCTAGGATGTCTTTAATATATGGCACTTCAATCAATTAAGCATTAATAAAGAGATTTCAAACTCAGAAAATCATTGGCCATGCTGCAGATAAAAGATCAATCAGATTGCATTGTGGGGTACTGTAGTCCACGGAGTGTGCTGTGCATATATATATGTATCACATTCTAGCAATTAGAATGTAGAATTTAGCCACTCCATGATTATGCATATTATACAAACAAGAAACAATGCTATTTTGTTTTCTCTGAGCAGAAGTTGCGTCCTCGGGGTCTAGAACTGCAGCAAGGGGAGCTGGGAGATCTGGTGGAGCAGGAGATGGCAGCCACATCGGCAGCTGTGGAGTCAGCCGCCGCCAGAATTGAGGTATTCAGACGGCTCCCTGCTCTCTCTGTCCGACAGACAGATGCTTAATAAAACATGAAGTTCTCCAATCTACTGCCCTAATGTTTTTCCCCTTTGCTCTCAAACAGGAAATGCTCAATAAGTCCAGGGCGGTTGACACTGGAATCAAAATGGAAGTCAATGAAAGGTCAGGCTGACCAAGTCATGTGTTGTTCATATAAATAATGTCTTTGTGATTACGGTAACAGCTACAAAACCGGATTTACAGATTGTATTTGTTTGATGTGGATTTGGGTATTCAGTGATCTGACTGTCTTCATGCTGAGCTTGTTTCACTTGGATGTCGCTGCACGTTTACATGCACCCAGACGCATTAGCAGACCCACCCTGGTGCATACGAAACAGGCCTGCGAGTGTTTAAATGTTGCTCTCTGTCTCCCCCTGCAGGATCTTGGCGTCCTGCACAGATCTCATGCAGGCCATCAAAGTGCTGGTGCTGTCGTCCAAGGACCTGCAGAGGGACATCGTGGAGAGCGGCAGGGTGAGTCAATGCAACTAAGACTTTTAGGAAAACGCAAGCTTAAAAGGACATAAACGGGTGTTAATGAAGGAGCTGCTGTGCTCACAGGGGGCTGCATCTATGAAGGAGTTCTACGCCAAGAATTCCCGATGGACGGAAGGGCTCATTTCCGCCTCCAAGGCCGTGGGCTGGGGTGCCACCATGTTGGTGTGAGTATGTTAGACAGCGAGAACTGGCAACACAGTTTTGATATAAACCAACTCATTATTAAGTAGGTGAAATCCATATTCAATAAAAGTAACTTGAAATTAAATGTAGTACCATCTGAATAGAATAAAACCTTCATGAAAAGATAGTTGAAGCTTCTGGAGAAAATACCCCCTAGTTAGTGAAGCTGTAAACAAATGAGCATAGAAGAAAAAATAAGCGTGAGGAGGCTGCAGAACATACGCTTTTTATACCCTCCCCAAATCTGATAAGAATAACATATGTCTGAAGTACGTGATGCTTAGGCAAGCAAAATATTTAAATTATTTTACAAGTACAGAGTCTGAGCAGCATGAGCTCTCAATAATGGCTGGAGGTGTTAGTCTTTCTTAGCAGCTGTTTCCATTCACCCTAAAACTGGTTAGATTTGTCAAACACATTAAACCAAAGTCCCAGTTGTATAGAAGAGCGCCCAACTTCCCAGTTCTCCTAAAATTCCTGCTGACATATAGATATGTAATATGCAGGCATACAGGTTATACATAACCATAAAACTCACGCATGGAATATAACTCGTAAAGATACACAAAACCTAGCTCATACCAGATGTCATCTATACATTAAAGCATAATATATTTATAAATATGCATATTCATAACTCCTGATCCATCAGGAACAGAAAGCATGTAGGTTTTTATGACCCAATAAAAAGCTCTTTTATTTTTATATATTTATTTTTGTATATATATATTTTTTTTTTCCATTTTATTTAATTACATTTATATTGATTCTTAAAACTTGAACAGTTATTACATTTATTAAAATGTATTATTGATAATAACAGGGCCATATTAAATCAGTTTTATGTGCATTTAATTTTTATTTATAAATTCTGCTGTAATTTATATATATATTATAAAAAATGTTTTATATTTTAATCAAAATTTAACATCAAAAACTCGGGTAATTAATTAATTAATTAAAAATTATATACAACAAAACACACCATTTTTATTTTTTGGCCATATGACAAAAAATATTTACAATAAATATTTTTGTGATTCCTTAACAAATTGTTTTATTTTTATTATTATTACTTAGTACATTTTACAGCAGAAATAAAAAGACGCTTCGAACATGTAGACTTTATAATTGTTTTTGTATTTTAGTAATGAAAAGAGGTAACTCTTTAGAATATGGAACACTTATTCACTATTAACTATGACTTTTCTTTTAATAAACTCATAATTTGCTGCTTTTTTATAGTTAAAAAGGTAGTTGTTCATTTAGTTATCCTATGGATGTAGAATAAGGTCATGTAGATTAAGGCATTAATATGTGCTTAATTACTATTAATAAACAGCTAATATTCTAGTACTATGCATACTAATAAGCAATTAAGAGACCTTAAAATAAAGTTTTACCTTGAAAGACATTAAACCATATCGCAATTTGAAGATAATAGTTTACATCTCTACTTTTGATTTATTCCAAAAGTTGTCCAATTCTGTGAAATTTTACATTATACTCTTAATTCCATTTTAACGACTGGATTCTTGAGTCTCTGTTTTCTACATTGCATAAATCATTGAGCCCGCTATGGTGTGAATTCTACAGTAATTGATTAACTATCACCATGGTGCTACCCCCAATAAAGTGTTTTTTTTGTTTCTTCTTGCAGTGATGCAGCTGATCAGGTGGTGCAAGGCAAGGGCAAGTTTGAGGAGCTGATGGTGTGTTCGCATGAGATCGCTGCCAGCACGGCTCAGCTGGTCGCAGCTTCTAAGGTACAACAACAAATTGCTAGCAAAGTTTGCAATTGAATGAACTTTAAAGCGGTGTAATGACAGTAATCTATTTGATCTCTTTAGGTCAAAGCAGACAAAGACAGTCCAAACCTTTCTCGTCTCCGGCAGGCCTCTAAAGGGGTCACCCAGGCCACAGCAGGGGTCGTGGCATCAACTAAGTCCGGCAAGTCTCAGATCGAAGACACAGGTGAGGTTTTGTTGCACACATACATCACATATTCCTCCCGACACCCCTTTCTCAGACCCGTTTAGCTGTGCTGCTCATTTGGGAAATTTAAGGTTTGAATCTGGCTTGCAACGCTTCCCCCATAACCTCCATTTTTCCATTATTCATTAAATAAGAGCCAGATGAAAGTAGTAACGGTGGCAGCAGCAGCCTCATTTCATCTCTCATTGACCTCCACAGTCTCATTGCCCCATTTCACATTTAACTATAGCTATGAAAACTGGTTTACGGTGCCCTCCAGAGATACAGGAATGAGCTGGTCTACACGGTCAGGCTGTACTCCACACAAGCTCTTGTGCTGACGCTCTTCTCTGGAGGCAGAGGCATTTAAACAACACTGACCAGTCACGTGAAGTCAGTGACATTGTGTTTCCTTTTATAACCAGACCAGCATTGGATATTGTGAATGCTTTAACAGTAGCTAGTACAGACACTTTTGATTCATTGATGGAAAATGAAGAATTAATGGGGGGGGAATAAATATATATATATATATATATATATATACTTTTACAGTATACATTTTGTAAATATTTTTATTCATTTAATTTATATTATATAAATATATTTTATATAAAAATAAAAATTTTCCTTAATGTATCCATGCATTATTACATATATAATAAATGTACACAGTACAGAAATATATTTTATGTAAGCAAAAACTTTTATTTTGGATGTAATTAATATTTTGACAGCACTAATAAAAAGAAAAAAAGAAAAAATTCTAAACTGACTAAATGAAGTGCAATAAATTTATTATCACTATTTATATTTTTTATCTCGTAGCCTGGTGAAATCTTAATTTGTTTCTTAAAAATGTGAAGATATTTACATTTTAAAAAGAATTTTATTGGACAAAAACACCTGCGAACAATAAAATCAACTTAATAGTCTGAAAGCTGCACAGTTTTGATAAGTAAAGCTGAATTCTCTTTGTTTCAGAAACTATGGACTTTTCCGCAATGACACTCACACAGATCAAGAGGCAGGAGATGGACGCACAGGTGAGAGTGTGTTTCCCGTGTCTTTATGCAAGTACGTGAACAAATCTGATCGTGTAACACGTCCCAGGTGCTGGTTCTGGAGCTGGAGACTCGGCTGCAGAAAGAGCGTGAGCGACTGGGTGAACTGAGAAAGAAGCATTACAAGCTCGCTGGTGTCGCAGAGGGCTGGGGAGGAGAGGAAGAGGGTAAGAGCCCTGGTGAAACCCCCCACACACTCACACACAATACTATAAGCCAAAACCGCTTCCTCCTCGAAGGAGAGTTCCCTAGCGAAACAGAGTGGGTTGAGGTTTATCAAGCTAATTAGTGGTGCAAAGGGTGTGTGTTCTTTGCTTGTACATAAATCTCTCTTTCTTTTTGTGTTCGTCCACAGGAACGGGTTGAGACTTGTTGCGTTCTGCGCAGGAGACCTACAGACGGGCCGCTTGACGTCTTTATACACACACACTATCTTTCCCTTCTCCCTTTTTACTGTACTTTTTAACTCTTTGATTTCTTTATTGTACATTTAAAGCCAAATAAAAGGTGCTTTTTTTTCTAACCTGCTCCCTCCTCCTCTGCCCGTGGAGTTTGGAGACGTGAGGTGTGTGATGATACTGCGTGATGAAGCGGGGAGGGAGAGGAAGAAAGTAGATGGCACACCACCACCTAGTGGACAGACAGTTCAGCGAGCCTGCACTTTCCTCTCTGAGTATTTCATGTCTTCTTCCTCCTTTATACATAGAACCATCCCGTCTTCCCATGAAACATCCCATGAAGCATTGCACAAGGGTGAGTCACCCCGTTTTGCAGGAAATGACACTGTGCTGTGATTCTTCCGGACTCAACTTTTACAAACAGCAGCAGTGTGCGACTTTCACCTCTTAAAGGCATTCCTTTAAGGATCGCCCTCCTCTGGGTCCGTCCTTCCCTAGTCCCCTAGCAGTGGTCACTGGACTAAAAAGAGCAAGAGATGATGACCTACTGCGGACTAACACCTGAAAACACTAGCAAACTCAACCGAGTATTTTTTTTAAGCTTTCAAGCTTTCCTTTATGTTCCCAAGGCATTCATTTTATAGGAAAACTCTTAATAGATGTAATCCACTGGCTTGTTACTGTTCCACCGTGTTGACTTATTGGGACAAACTGCGAAGTAGCTCATGTAACATATGATATTATCCTGATGCGTTTCACCAGTTTCAAGTCCATGACTGAAAATGAACTGACTGTTTTTGTGAGACCTCGCATTTAGAGCGCATCGTTTTTGTTTTATAGCTCTATTTAGGTAATTGTTTCTTCGGCACAGATTGATATGGCATCATATTGTATTAGTAACGGTCCCGTGCTGTTAATAAGACGGTATCTGTTCGTTCCTATTGTCTTCTTCCAGCTCCACATACGCGCACCCTTTCACACTGAGGCGAGGAAAGACGCCCGTGCCTTCCAAAAGGGAAAAAGGGTCACATTCCCTCACAAAGACCTTTAAAAATCGTGATCTGAGTAGCATTAGGACAGTGTTTTAAAATTGTAGTTTGGTGTCCCGAACTGAGATCATGAAATCAGTAGATTGTGGTGTGAGAACATAGCCATCACATCCCTGTGTTCAACTCTGGTGTGTTTTGTTTGGAATTTTAAGCTTCCCTTTTTTAAATGGATAGGTGAAGGGAAAAAGAAATGGTACGGAGCTCCTAAGGGGACGGTGATGGAAAAAAATATGAGAAAAAGGATCTTCTCTCGTAAAAAGAGTTCTCCTGGGAAACTCGCAATTCTTTTAGCTCACTCAAACAAGCAGAAAAATATTGTTTTTCCTTCCGCCGTAGATTATCACAACAAAGATAAAAGTTTCTCTGGGAAATGCGAACGTTTTGCGAGGGAATGCAAAGCTTCTCGAAGGATTCAAAAAGTTTTGAGGAAGCACTTTTTTTTCTTTTTTTGGGAAACATAAAAAGTTTGCGAGAAGTTTTGCAAGCAAGCACATGGTTCTAGAGGAACACAGGTTTTGTCATTGACAGCTAATAGGTTGAAGGAACACAAAAGCTATGTGAGCAAATGCATAGTTTCTTGACAAAAAAATGCAAGCAAGCGCAATGTTTGCACAAAAAAAAGGATACTTCCATCTTTTTTTTCATCACTTTCTCTTTTGAGGAGCTCTGTAAAATGGGTCAAAATTCATTTGAAATAATTTTGCTTAAAAAAAATTAAGTCTCTTTCGGTATTGTATATATTTCTCATTATATTCAGTACAAATACAGTATTACCATGATGTATAGCTACTTACAAGTGTACTTCTACAATTTAAATTCTAGTTTTATTTATAGTAATTCACATGATTTTAATGGAGAATTGTTTAATGGGCTTAATTTTCTTTATGCAAAATAGAACTTTTTTTTTCATGAGATTCAAGATGATGCAGCATGAAGAATGTTGAGTTAAATGCATTGGGTTCAGAAGGTCTGTCCACTTCTGTCAAAGCAATGTAGACCACATAGCCTTGTAGACCACCACTGTCTGCCAGCAGCACAGCTTTCACCAGGGCTCACAGACTTGCAGTCTTGTAGTCATCTACAAACCAGGGATACCTCAACTTCTCCACAAACTACCAGTCAGTAACTACAAAGAGGAAATGATTGAGTTTAAGGGTCCTGTAGACTCGATATGAACATGCGTTGGCTAAACCATGAGTGCTTGTGTGTGCGTGCGCGCGTGTGTTCTTTAATACTAATATAATGTGTGTTTGGGTGGCTGCTGTGTGACTGAGATATGATATATACTGTATATCCCTTATGTTGTTATGTCTTAATACCCTCATATTGTTTCACACGTTGCACTGCTTTGGCTGTTATATTAAGTTGCGACACTGGGTATTTAATTTCCGTTTTATTTTGGAGTGTCATCATCTCCTCTGGTAATGGTTTATTTCACTGTTTAGATTCGGTCTTACCAGCTCAGCCAGCCTCTGAACTGCCTCTCACTTTTGTTAATGGAGAAAAAAAAACAAGACCGCTCAGTGACTCAATAGTATTTTGGAGAATATCTTTGTATGATATATACTAAAACTATGTGTGTGTGGGTTTGTTTTATTTTTCAGTTTTTAAATAAAGATTTCACTCATTGATATAATCAATGTTTTGTCTTTATTCCGCTTGTGTTACATCATCATAATAGATATTACAGTCACTGTTGAGGTATTTGGTGGCCGGAGGGAAGGATCTCGACGCAAACTTGTGTAATTATTCAGATTAAGCTACCGGTGAGTTATTCGGTTATGTAAAATGATTTGTTCAAGCAATATAAAACAATGACTGAATCTGTTGACATGCTGAAGATTATCCCACCAGGTGTCATTAAATATTACAGCATGAGTTCATTCAGGTCAGAGAGGATAATCTTTTGTTTGTCTATAGTCTGAAGCTACCTTCTAACACTTTATTTGACTCTGGATTTGCTGTTTCCAAAAAAATCATAGCAGCAGCTAAAAACACAGAACAAAAACAAGTACAAATGTAGTTGTTTGTTCCATTTCTAGCTACTTTCCAACATATGCATTAGTTTATATGTAGGTGTTTGTAAAAAGTACGTCTGTGTTTCTTTCTTAACCCCTAAATAGTACATGTTAGTAATTTTTTAAAAACAAATGTACTTTTGAAGGTTTATTATTATTTTGTTTAATGATTAATGCCTTCATCAATCAATAGAAGTAGGACTGTAAATGAGCCCAATATTTCCTAAAAGGCTACCTAAAGTTAGAATAAGTCACATTTATTAATTAAATTAACTTCCCTGTAAATTTGGAGAATATATTGGCATTTGAAGGGGAATGCATCAACAGAGGAAAAAAATCAGCATATCCTGGGGCCTCATTTATAAAACTTTCTTACGCACTGATTTGATCTTAGAGTGTTCGTACGATCAAATCCACGTCAAA
>JAUCMU010000027.1:7218208-7230358 GCA_032275025.1 Enteromius treurensis | reverse complement strand
GTTCAGTCTGTGTGACACGCTGCTGTCAATCAACTATTGTGGGAGTGGCCTCTGTCGGTGTGACGCCACACCGACATGAATTTGAGAATGGCTTGATTATTATACTTATTCTTCTTTTAATTTAATAAAAATACTTGTGGATCTTTATCATTGTAGGGTGGTCCCAACACACATTTCAGTCCAAACAGCTTAAAAAAGTGCATGTACCACCGTATGACCCCTTTAAGACACAAACTGCGTATATGGTCACACACTGTCAAGTAGCAACAACATTTGGATTTAAACTTACTTGATGAAATGTAAAAAAAAAAAAGAAACTACTACTCCTTTCACAAATTAAGTGTTTACTGTTGTCCTTTTGCATTATTGACACACTATTTTTCCTTTTTGATACTGTAAAGCTCCTTTCACACAATCTGTATTGGTAAAAGTGCTACATAAATAAAGATGACTTGACTTGACATTCTATAAAGTTTGAATACGAGTAGTATGAAAGAAATCCAGAGATACATTATCTACCCTGTTCCTGTTACATGACCTACCCGCTACCGTTCAAAACTCCCCTCCTGTGGCCTCATGCAATAGTAAAGTGTCCATCAAATACATATTCCAGAATCTCGGCCGTAGTAGTTAATCATCTGGGTATATTTCAGATTTTGGCCTACACATTTAACTTTTTTTTTTTGCATACTATATATTATAAAAGTAGGAATATTTAGATACAGCAACAGTCCTAACATAATGGCTGTGATTATGCAACTGGTTACAGGTCTGACATTATGGGTGGGCCTATACCAGTAGACAAGATTAACTGTCAACCAGTAGAGATTACATGCTCATGTGACACTGCTGTGCTACATCATGTCATTAAAACGTATGGCGAGCATGCATCTTTGAGTACTGCTGTTTAAAAAGAAGCGATTTTAAGCCACTGGAATGCAATAAGCAGTAAAACAGAACTCCTTTGCCTAAATGTCAAGAGAGTTGTGTGCATGAAAGACGGCCCTCATAGAGCATACAGTAGGACCACTGAAATGAGTTATTTTAGCCACTTTATAGGCCTTGAACGGTTAAATACAGACACTTACACACACATACACATTTAATTAGAAAAACATATATATATATATATATTTATTTTATACAATGAGGAATATGCCGTGTTTTTACACTTTTGATGACTTTATAGCATTGCTTATTCATTTGTTCTTCTTTAGTTTTTGTCCTATTGCTTGTTATTCATATTTAAGTGCTGACTTTGCTTGTCTTCAGTGAGTTTTTTTGTGATTTACACAGTTTCGTTTTCCACTGCGGGACTGATAACGGATCTCTTTGGAATGCAATTCCAATGCGTCAGTTGTTGCCATAATAACACAAATGTTTACATATGATATAAAGTGTAAATAACCACAGCATTATGGAGTATGATCAGAAATTTCTTTAGATTTCAGTGCAATAAAGTGGCTATAAAGACCTTATTTAAAGCAAAAAAATAACTATATTGTGATACATATCGTTACCATAGAATAATATCATATCATAATATAAGATTGTGGTCGTATCGAGCACTCCCTGTCATGCTTCAAAAATAACAAAAAGGACTATAAAAGTACTCCCAATGACATGTGTGCTGTATTCCAAGTCTTCTCAATCTATACTATAAAAAGCTGTATGAGGCTGCTTACTGTAATCTACAGAATGTACAGAAATAGCATATGCCTTTTTTGCCATTAATTTTGTTTATTTACCCCTTAATGTCTCCTGCTAAGTTTGTGAAAGAGGGGATGTAGCACTCATCACTTCAAGGCCTGAGCAACACAAGGACCTTCCTTATGTAACCGAAGCAGCACTGATGGGTTATAACAGCAGCAACAGAAAAGAGGGGAAAATGTGCTGTGTGTCCTTGTGCTACTGTACATCCTTTACTCTCTGTCCAGCCCCTGGCGTCTTATCTAACAGTCTTTTTGGCGATGCATTAACTGTAATTACTTTGAGACAGGATTTCTGGTCTGCATTTCTGACATAATTTTTGCAAACCCTTCCCTCCACAACCATACTTTAATAATTTTGGAAAATAGTGTAATACGATGTTACGTCTCAGCAAAATGATTACACAGCCCACATGTAATTTCCTGAGGAGGTAATGAAATGTTCTGCTTTTTGTGATTATCCATTTCTGATGGCTTGAATTTGCATTCATAAATGAAGTTTATTATGCACAGTGTCACAGTATAATACCATAGCTTAAGACCTACAGGAAATACTATTGAAAAACGTGATCTCTGCAGGCTGGATTGAATTTGACAGCGTTTCCGAAATTACTTGTCAGCATTTAAGTGCTACGAATTCGGTCGTGTAAGAACGAGAGGGCTTGTTGAATATGAAACAGTAATCAATTCTTATTATTGTTTTATGTAATAACTCTCTGTTTGAGTGCTGCGCTGTACTAAAGCTCATGTACTGACAGCAGACAGTATGTGAGGCTGGATATCAGCCACACTGCACTACTGGCACTGTGTTTTCTCATGGCAGCCCAAGCATGCTTTCAAATCTGACCCCTGACAACAGATCTATAAACAACGTTTAATACGAATTTCTGAGCCTAATGCAACATACCAGAGCGAATTCCCACAAAAAAAAAAATGGTAGATTTGTTGAAATGTGATGAACACATCAGAATATCACAACTTCACAGGTTGATAACTAAACACACAGCTCAGTGCAATAACTGTCAGTCATCAAAGTAATACGAATTCAAACCCATCAGTGCTGTCTAGTTTTGAAACACCTCCAATATAATAATGGTCAAAAAGTGCATGAAAAGTCCAAAGTCTGTGTTGTGTGTTGTCATGAAATGTAGTGTTATTTTCATGTCAATTATACTAAATATTAGATATTTAAATATTAGATAACATTCCATCAAGAATTCTAAATGCCAGATATTCTGGTTATTCTACTCCATTAAATAATCAATTCTGTGCATGCTGAATGTTCTATTGACATATTTTACTGTTATGCTGTTTTTATGTGTATATCTTTTTTTAGTTTTATATATATACATACACACACACACAATATATATATATATATATATAAATGTTTATCTCCAGGAGAACTCAGACATGACGCAGACTCGATAAAGTGCACACTTATGCACTATTTCTTAATGCAGAAATAATTTATAACCGATAGCACTTACATGTCACGCAGACACAACAATTAAGGAGATCACTGTCAGAGATTATACATGTGCCACTGTTGCTGCAGTGATGCTGATGCTGCTGGTGGATGTAATAGTGGGGGTGTTAGATAAACAAGCATCAGCAGCACCACTGCGGACCTGCAGCACATCACACCATCCAGCATCTCCAGCACAACTATAATGCAGAACTGTCAGTATCAGTTGACATTATTTACATGCGGCAGATGACTATACAAAACTTTCATATTTAACCGTTCGTTAAAATGTCCAGCATTTACCTTTGAAAAGAAGAAACCGAGGTTGTGAGAGAGTGGCACGTGCTCCTCTTCCGTGAAAGTAAATGGGGAGTCACAGCAAACTTTGCGCGTGCATTCCTATCACGACAAAATCCCTATCTCGCTCCTCTCGCGGTCAGTGTGGACGTGGTGCATGTAAACCAAGTTTAGTCTGGGCACGATCACGCTTTACATCACCTACAACGCGAGTGACAATCGCTTCCACCAATCACTGAGGCGCAGAGGCATAGCAACACTACGCTGATTGGACAGAGCGTGAAAAAAATCAACCAATCATTATTTAGGCTTGTATCTACCTGCAGCGCTAAGCGAGTTTAGGCAGAACTTATCGTTAAAATAGAATTTGTTCGTTTAGTATATATATTTTACTTTGGAATTGAAGGTACACGCTACTTTATCCTTTTCATTCTGAGATAAAAATCGTTTTAAGGTCCTGCCAAAATCAATTAAGTTATGTAAGTATATTCTTCATTTTCAACTTTTTAAAATAGTACTTCCAACACTAAACTCATTAGGAAATAGCGAAGGGCATATACAATATTATCTATGACAACAACTAACAGTTAGTTAAATACCCGGTTTAAGACGTTTTCATGTTGCATATATATTATATATGTTATGTCGCAATATGGGTAAAGTGATATGATGATTTCACAAACAGCGCTTATTTAAAAAGTGTTTGATTGGCTAGTTGGAGCAAGTTTTAGTTTTGAATTAAGAGCGCCCCCTTCTGGCCAGAATGGTTTTTTTTATTCCAGTTATGGTGGAATAATAAGTAACAACACATTTGTATCCATTGTTTAATGTGTACGCATTAAAATAGTGAGAATTTGTACAGTTTAATGGGAGTAAGTAATTGCTCCGAAAGCCCATAAAAACACTAAGTCAAGACTCAGTCTGTTTAAATTAATTTATAAAATATATTTAATGGCAGTATACTCACAAATCCAAACAGAACTGTGCTTCTGATACCAAATATTCTCTACAATAACTAATTTGTGAATTACAGTACTATCAATTACAAGAAAAAAACAGTGCACTGAATTCATACACAAACAATGAAAGTGGCTTGGAGAAAAATATGAACCAAAAAATTAAGCACAACACAAACTTAAGAGTTACTGTTTTTGTATACACTTCACAAAAGAGGGAAACATTTGATCTCCACGAATGGTTGATTATCTAAAAGTCTTAAAATTTGTTCTTTTCAGGAGTGAGTTCCTTAAAAATAGTAAGTGTAAGAAAATGTTTACGTTTACCGTCCCCTTTCAATACAGCAAAACCACCAGCATTTTAAAGATAAAACCTATTCCTGTCCGAGCAAAAGTACTTTCAAATGTCACATGAACACTATACACCACTTGTTTGTGACCCATGTTACACTCCAACACAGCTTCTTTCATCAGTGTATAATATACACAACCGGTCAAAAGCTTGGGCACACTTGACTAACATTGTTTTTCATGATCACAAAAACTTTTGACCTAAAAGGCTATGACTTAAATAAATAACAATGCTTTCAAAGACGAATATTACATTTCCTAATCATGAAGTTGTTTACTAATTTTACCTATTATTTATTGTGTTATTAGTCGTCGTAGTAGTAAAAGTTGGAGTAGATGTTAAATGTAAGCAGTAAAACGTTTTAAAGCAGCTCAAACATGAATAAATGCTTTAATGATACATAATTACCATACTTTCTTTAATATTATAACATTGTAATGTTGTTGATACTGTATAGTTCAGTAGTATAGATTTTGGTTGGTGTGTCAAAACGTCTGAC
Source organism: Enteromius treurensis (assembly GCA_032275025.1). NCBI lineage: Eukaryota > Metazoa > Chordata > Actinopteri > Cypriniformes > Cyprinidae > Enteromius > Enteromius treurensis. The sequence continues at coordinate 7,225,077 of JAUCMU010000027.1, read as the reverse complement.
TGGTCATATTAAACAACACTTAACACTTCCAGCAATAATTTTCAGCCTTGAAACTGACAGTCTCTTATTGTCAAAAGAAACGATTTCACAAAAACAAAATATACACATTAAATCAAACTACAAGGTAAACATGAAAACATTTAATGCCTCCTGATTATTGGTCTCTTAGCAATCCCATAGTACACCCCTGAAATTAGTATTTGTTCATAGTGCCCCGGAAAAACTTAAGTAGCTTCGGTCTTGTCATTTAGACAATTAACTCCTTAGTGAGTTCAATGTTATTGCAAAAAACTGGTGCACATCAAGTGCCTGCGCAATTTCCATCCTCACACTGTAATAACAATGATAGTGCCTACACATAAAACTTCTTCACAGAAATATTATGATGATCATGACACCATCTCAACACGACTGATAACATCATAACCTCAGCCTCAATCCTCCAGCTTTTTATGGATAACCTGTATTGCTATGACAACCTGTTTGGTTTAAAATAGCTGATTGGAGATAAATGCAGAACTGATAGCTGCCACTTCTACACTCATAGACATGAACATCAAAGGATGTTGGGTAATTAAAAGGCCTGTTTAGAGGCGAAAGATCAGTGGAAAAACATATTGATAGTTTACTCTGGCCAAAAAGTCTTATTTAAGAGAGTATTTGTTTTTCTCCATGAACTCCTTTAGCTTGGTGGGATAGTCTGTCATAATCCCTGTAGCCCCAAGGTCAAAGGCACGTTTAAAGTCCTCCTCGTCGTTCAACACCCAGACATACACCTGCAGTTGGAAAGGGGAAAAAAACAAAGAGCAGTGGAAAAGTCCCATGATGACGTTCCAGTCAAGAGCGAAATTCCATTCAAAGCTCCTGCCATCTGCTCATGCACATCACAGCACTCAAAGCAATGCTTAAGCATAAAGTGCAAGTGGTCTATGACCTAAATCTCATTTGGAGATTAGCACTCACCTGTATTCCTCTGCTCGTCAGATGATCGAATAAAGCTTTTCTCATGAGGAGCCTAGAAATACATTCATATGTAATTCTAGTGCATTTACGACTATAGCTAGTGTTAGCTAAGCGTACGCTTTTCTTTATGCTTGTGAATACTTTCATCGTTACGTCCAGAATGTGTAAAAATTCTAAACAAGGCAGTTAACTACTTTCCCATAAGAAATACATAAACCGTGTTAAGTAAATATTTATGTAAAAGGTTTATTAAGGCCCATAAAGTGCACATAAACTCACGTGTCTGCAAGCCATGTTATGAAACGCTGACTCCGTGTCAGACGCTCTGGATCTTTGAGCCTACGAGAAACCAAATCTTTATCACTTCTCACATTTCCGACCGAAAATGTCTAGCAACCCACTAGTTTTGCGAGCATACAAAGTTCATCTGCTGAGTCTGAATGTACAAAGGACCAAATCTAAAGATTTGTTTTTAAATACTAGAAGAAGAACTAGCATGTACACGACATTGCCTAAAGTATTGGGACATCCCCTTCTAGTAAACGGCTTTGAATACTTTAATATATTCATGAGTGCAAATCTTAAAAAGTTTAAGCTTATGATGATATTCTGGGGAACTGTGTGCATCAATTAATTGACTGATTGAGTGTGGTAGAACATATCTGGACTGTAACTACCCAGCTGGACATCTCTGTTGTGACTTTAAATGCTGATCTTGAGCCAAAACCTCATGACCAAATATCAATGACTTGTACATACACTATATGGACCATCACTATATGAAAAGTATTGGTACACAGAAAAATGAACTTCCAGAACAGTGGCAATAAAGATTAATGCATTTAAAAATTGTATTTCCATCTTTGTTGCAACAGTGTCGAAAGTGCTTTAAATGATTGTACCCATATGTACAAGTCATTGGCAGGGCCGTCTCAAGTGGGGTGAAAGGTGGTGTCGATTAAAGGGGCCCCGGCGAACAAGAGAGTGCCCCAATACTTTTGGCAATATAGTGTATGTATGGCTAAAATGCATATGTCGCTCACTTGGAAATGATTGAAGGCATGGGAATCTCCAGGAATTGTTCCTTAAGCGGGACGAAGGGTAGGAGGCCTGTGTAGAAAAGACCGAGTAACAGCAGCACTCTGGGCAAACTGAACAAGACTGGGATTTGTGGGTTCTACAAAACAATTAGAAAAAACATCAGATGTTGACATTTTGCATTCTTTATTTTTTAGCTATGTTTTTAACTTATAACCAGTGTATTACCTCTTTGTAACATTTCTTAACAATTTCGTTGCTGGAGTTTCCCCAGACTGTCAGATGCTCCCTGTTGTATCGGACAACCAGCTCTGACACCTGACAGGAATAAGAAAAGCAAAACTCAGAGGCAGAGGATTCAAGGAAATGAAATGAGCATGACAGCCGGGGCCCACAAACCTTCTGAATGAGAGCGCTGTTGTTGACCTTGATGTCGATGTTTACAGGGGTGTTTGGGAAAGCTTCAAACACGTCTCTCAGCAGAGGGATGCGTTTGTCATCTCCTCCTTCACAGTAGCACTCTGAAACACATCAGGAATAATGTAATAGTCGGCCATCTGAAACATTTAAACAGTGGCTGGAAAACCAAGACCACGTGTGCATCTGTTTTGGATTTCAATAGAAAGATGAACCCAAATTTAAGTGAAAATATGAAACCGAAAAGTCGGAAAAAAATAGAAGTGCTATAATGCAAATGAGTTCACATGATCAACGTTGCAAATGAACTTTAATTTGATTTTTGACTAAGAAATGGATCAGAAAAGGTTTTTCTTATTCATTTTGCACTATGGCATTTACATATAACTTTTTTTTTATTTGTTTCCAGGATTTATAAAAATAATAAAAATAGTTGAGTATATATTTTTTTAAAGAAAACACTATTTCAGTCTTTTACCTCAAATTTGATGAATAATTCAATTTATTTCTTTGTATTTATTACAATTTACTACATATTTCCAAGCAAGGATATTTGTTTTTGATTTTCTGAAAAAGGTGGCCTATAAAATAATTTTTATACTTCACTGTAGAATATTAGTAACACTACAGACACATTGGGAATCTGCTTGATAGTGCTTTAAATTCGATTTGTTTTAAACATTACCTGGACTGAACACTCACCCCGTTTGAAAGACACCCCAAGCTTACAAAGGTAAGGTGGAAGATCCTGAGAAGACGAACACGCACAAGCACTTTCAGAATACAGCATATATTTACATACTGACAGAGTTTAAGGCCTATAGATATGGACATATGGACTGCGGTTTTGAATACAGGATGTTTGAACTTTCTCTACTCACAGCATAAGCCACATCTGAAATGTATGCATTAATTCCAGTCGAGCGCTTCAGGTTGGAATCGTGCAACACCACCACCTGCTCATCCTTGGTCAGGTGACAGTCCAGCTCCAACATGTCAGTGCCCAGCTGAACAGCACTGAGGAAGAAGAAAACGAACAACAGATGAGGTAAAGAAGCATCGGCTCATAAATCGTGAACATGATCGTAGACCCATCGAAACCAATGGTTCTACGATCAACTAAGGCTTTTTTGGGGGAACCTCATAAAAAACTCAATTTTGCTATCAACTGGTAATGTATCTTGGATGAATGACGAAGAAATACTTCAGATGCTTCTGAATTCTTCAAGATCAAGTATACAAAGTTAACCAAGTATATTCTCCCGGGTTTCACAGATAAAGCTTAAGCCTAGTCTTAGAATAAAATGTACGTCTGAGCTGTTTCAAATGAAAGAAATAAATGCAGAGTTTGGCACAGGACAGAGTTTGATGACCCCTGGTCTAAGTTTTACAGTAGGTTTTAGTACAGTCATACTTATCAGTGCAAATCCAAGTAATAAATCGCCGCAGATTTAGAAACTCACTGCCTGAAGGCTGCCATTGTGTTCTCCAAGTTCTCACCAGCTCCTGCAGATAAAGAAAAAACAATAATAGCAGTGAATCAACTAATTACTTTTGTTAATCAACTAATTACTTAAAGTGATGTTGTATTTAGTTTCTGCAGTATTCCAGAGTTCACAGTCCGCACTCCAGTGTGTAGTCAATAAAGTCAATGATGGACCCTCTGAACCAACACTGGCCCAACAGGAAGGTATTATGATGTATGATATAAAGATAAAAAAACAGACATTCCATTCCATAGAAGACAAAAATGTTCCAAGGGCATGACTTAAGGGCTTTAGTAAGCAATGTTATGAATGTAACCCTGTAAGATTCATTCATTGACTATGTCTCAAACCTAGTGAGCTTCCTACCTAGTCAACATTTTGTACATCACTGTTCACTGGGTTTTTCTTAGAGTAAGTTACAAGGAAAAACAGTGATTGAATAAACGATGAAAAGCCTCGGAGAGCTGTAGACTTGCTAAAGTAGCGTTTGTCAGTCACTCACCGCCGCGGTGTGAGATGTGTTTGCTCCGGAAGGCTTCTTTCTTTCGCCGATGCAGCAGAGACGGACACTTGAGCAGTAACGTCGAAGTGAGCACATATCCGGTAACCGTGGATAAAACATAAACCGCGGAGCTCATTATCTCTTATATCAGTCGGGCAGTCCTGCAAAGCCACTTATATAACTACAATTCATTGAAAAGTGACGCGAAAAGCGACAGTCTCTGCAGAAGTCAACGCACCGGCCGGTATCATTCAGCACCGCTGGCCAGCCACCGCTGTCGCGCTTTAACAGCGATCAGAAGAAAGACGAGTGAAGCTTTGAGGAAGACCATGTGGTGTCAATCAGAATGGATCCTTCTTTATTTGCACCGTCATGCATGTCTCTGTCAACCCACCCATGGGTTTGCAGTTCAATGTTTCTTGACAGGCCACCCCCCTGCGCAGTTTACATATTGCTCGGGTCAGTCATAATACTACAGTCGCATGAACGCGCATGCGCACTACAAGCGTTTAATGACGCGAGTGAACGCGGGGGGGGGTTGCAGCAGTCAATGGCTGTTTGCTTACAAAATCAAAAAGCTAAATAAATAAATGGCACTCCGAATGAATTAAAACGACAGTGAAATGAAAATTACATTGAGTTAAAGTTAAGAATTCTATATACATTTCACTTGAATGCTAGTGTGATATAAGGTGACAGGTGTTATCTCTCGACTAAAGTTCAAGATCTCATTGTTTCAGCCATTCAAGTGTTCTTTCACATCAATGGGATTTATGAAGGATTATTGGATTATGCAACCGAGGCATGAGACTTGAGCATGAGTGACTTGACTCTGTTCTCTAAAGTAATAACCTATTTAGATACACAGTATAATTTATGTAATTTTATGTGGCTCTAAATATGTAGCCCTTCCTACATATTACAAACAACTGATCCAAGTGTGTCAAAGGTCAGTCGGTCTGGTCTGTCAAAGTTCACTACAAAGTTCAAGCCTATATTGCAATCGCTAAGAAATCAGATATACGACAAAGATCGTCCAGTGCAATGCTTCTAAACTGAAGCTCTCTTTAAATACAGCATAGAAATCAGTGTTTAAGACATTGCTGTGTTTTTTTTACTGAATTTGTCTTGTAATCCAAGAAAGAGAAACCTGGTTAGAAGAGCTGGAACTGATAAAGTTATACATGTCGACAGCACTTGCAAAAACCCTTGAAGAATGGAAGTGTCAGGAGAAAGAACTGCAGCAGCTTCAGGTAAATGATTTTAAAAAATTTTGCTCTGAGTGTCCATATAAAAGAACTTCACTAAATAAAGTATTTCTGTGTCCAGGAGACCCATCGACGTTATCTGCAGAAGCTAGAGGAAGTCTCCAAACTACAAAAAAACTTTGCTGCTTCCATTGCTCAACAGAAAAAGAGTTTAAAAGAGAATTTAAAGGCTTTGACTAAGTAAATAAAATGTTTTTTTTTGTTGTTTTTTTTATTCTGAAGCTTTTTTAAATATGATTGTTGCCTGCTAATGTGCAGTTTCTGTTCCCAATTTAATAAAGGATTAATAAAGAACTGACAGAGGAGGAGAAAAATGAGGTTAAGGAGGCCAAAGATCACATCCAAAATATCCCGAGCCTAATCTTTCAAATGGAAGCATTTCTTCCTAAGAAAAATGGGTAATGAAAGACTATGCAAATGAAAGGTGGTTTTAAATAAGCTTTGTTATCAGAAGCTGTAGATACTGCACATATATATATATATATATATTTTATTTTTGCTTGTCTTTTTAAGGATTTATCTCAACCTTGTCCTTGGGAGTGTGAATGTCAACCTTCTAAGCAAAGAGGCCAAGTAAGCACCAGAAAGAAATAATGTTTTAAATATATTTCAAATGTACGTTAAAACCGAATATCAATAGATTTGTAACTTTTTGATAACTTTATGAATACGTTATTTATTTTTTATAAGAAAGGTTTGTAAAAGGTGCATATTCTGGTTCAGATTTGGTCCCAAATAACAGGTTGGCATGCATGCAAGTTCAAAAAACACGCGCAGTGCTACTTTGTGTACAGTCTTACAGGTATCTATGCATATTTTAACCGTTCTAAAAGCAGCACCTAGTGGCAAAGAAAGAATTTGCATTTTTGTTTTGACCAACACGAAAAGAACAACAAGTGAACCGCTTGGGACTCATTTTAAAAAACAACTCGTTTCAATGATTCAGAGTCGACTTATTCTTTTCAGGAGTTAATAGTGTAATATTTATACACGGTGCATTCAGATTTAAAACTTTGCAGGATGTTATCCGCTTAAGCTCCAAAGTTACATTCAAATTTTTAACCCTTTGCCTGCACCAATAACCCCATATGTGGTATCATTTGAAAGCTTAGAATCTCTATTTTATGCCGACATGAATCACTTTGATATTTATTTTACTGTAACAAAGTTATTTACACGTAAAGTACACTACCC
>JAUCMU010000027.1:7200042-7211935 GCA_032275025.1 Enteromius treurensis | reverse complement strand
CTAAGCTACATACCTTCTATGTACATATCAGAGAACAATTTAAAATACTCTCTCAATGCATTCTATGGCACCTTTAAGCTGCACTATTATTCAGTTTTTGATAATGTTTTGAATTAGGTTATCTCCCTTTAATGTACTGAAATTGTATATTTCACTATAGTTTTTAATGTATTATATACATATACTTATTCATATGTATATACTTTTTAATGTTTGATATTTCTTTATAGATTTTTGTTATGTTTTTTTTTTTTTTTTTTTTTACACATGTATATGCATGTATGTATACACACACACACACACACACATGCTTAACATTTAGTTTTATTTTTTACGTATATTTTATTTCATTTTAAGTAACATGTTTGTAGTTAATGATAACAACCCTGTTTAGAAATCTCGTGGCATGGTTTATTCATGATGTTTACTTGTTTTGGGTGAATGACACATGGTCAATAAATGGCTGCATCACATTTTACCCCCAAAACAAGGTTTTTCTTTTGATTTCAGTGAAAAAAGGTGCAGATGTTTCACACATTTTGCGCTCTTAGTAGAGAGCTGATTTTATGAGTACCATGTAACATATTTCGTCACGCTCGCATCTTTTTTCTCTAGTGCACAAGCAAGATGATCTGTGTGTTCCTGGTGGCCACATACACAGACGGGCAGCCCACTGAGAGTGCCAAATGGTTCTGTAAATGGCTTGAGGAAGCCTCCACAGACTTCCGATATGGGAAAACCTATCTGAAGGGAATGAGATATGCCGTCTTTGGGCTGGGAAACTCTGTTTATGTCGGCCATTACAACACTGTGAGACACACCTTCATTTTTCACTCTATTTTTGATGGGCCTGTGTTGAATCTAACACTAAGTATACTTTCTGTATCCAGGTCAGTAAGAACATAGATAAGTGGCTGTGGATGCTGAGCGCTGCCCGGATTATGACCAGAGGAGAAGGCGACTCCAACGTTGTAAAAAGCCGACATGGGAGCGTACAGGCTGACTTCCAAGCCTGGAAATCCAAGTTTTTGAACCGGCTGCTGGCCCTGGCCAAGGGTGAGAAGAAAGCCTGCTCTGGGAAGTGCAAAAACCGCAGCTGCAAGAATAAGAAGAAACATAAGGAGGAGACAGAGGACAACCAGTCACTCGCTGAGAAGAACAACTCTGAGGCAAGCCGCCCTCCTCTCTGATGTCTTTGAACAAGTGTAGTCATGGTAACGGCTCTCGCTCTGCACATCCTGAGAGCAGATTGTTCCCCTGCAGTCTGTGCTGCACTCATATAAATGCGATCTGAACAGTGGGGGTGACATTACTGACTTTGGGGAAAATTTTGTTCTCTTAGATGTCCCTCTAGTGTTTTTTACTCAAACACTTATAGGGAACATCATTCTCTTGCAGTAAAGTGCATTTGAGTGGTTTAAATAATAACGTTTAATAACCTTAAAGGCACTTCAAATCAAAACTGACCCCATTTTCACCCTCTTCCCGCTGAACTAGCTCTGGATTTCAACTCTAACTCAAACCAAACAAAACAAATGGCCGCTAATGCACAGCATACATATTTTTTTATATATTATAAAGTCTATCAAACAAAATGCTTTCTATTATCACAATTACAATCATTACTTTTTTATGCAAGTGTCAGGTTATTAAAATCTTTAGCACTCAATACATTCAATTTGTTAATATTTTTAGGTGGATGTAGCCACAAAAGATTAGAGTAATATTTTGCACCATCCAGAATCGTTTCATTTAGGCCTGACTTTGCAATCTGTAACTATCACCTGTTTTGTGGAAACTAGTTGACTAAAGGCTGGGAAAACTAGGGGAAACATTATGAATAAAAAAAACTTTCCTGACAACAATGGATCCTAACGATCCCGAAATATCCTAACGAACAGAACACCCTTCAAATGTGTAGTTGCAACTACATATCAAGCTGTTTTTTTGTGATTCGTCTTTACTGATGGAGAAATTGCTTCAGATGATTGTTTGATCGTTACCAATATGAATTCATTGTGCGAACCCGTTTCGAAAGAACTGACTCAGAAGAATTTAATGAACCATCTCTGGTTCAGCTGACAAAAATATGGGACATGCATAATAGCTGCTGAAATATTTGAATGGAAACATTTCTACACGTAGATGTTTTCATGGGTTGGGTATAATATAGATTTATGGCTCTGTTTGGATTTCAGGAGGAGCTGATGGAGTCCAGCAGTGATGCAGAGTCCTCCGCTGAGGAAGGCAATTCTCATGGCTCCGTCATCGACATGGAGGACCTTGGGAATGTGATAAATCGTATGAAAAAGGTAAAAACAAACCGTGCAACTCCAGTGTGTTTATGCTCTTTTAGAATCCATTTAGTGGGTTTTAAATGGATAGTTATTTTCCTTATTTTTCCATACAGCAGCAATTAAAGGGAGAGTTGACCAACAAATTAAAATTCTGTTATTGTTTACACTCTCAAACCCATATGAGTTTCATTCTGCTGAATACTAAAGGAGATAACTCCCGAAGTATAGGAGAAATTTCTATGAAAGTCAATGGGTAACGCCAATTTTTCCACATTCTTCATAATATCATCTTGTGTGCTCAGCAGACGAATTAAACATTTAAAAATGAAAGTTGTTATTATTTACCCACCCACGTTGTTTCAAAAAAAGACTTTTTTCTTTTCACAAAGCTATCGTTTGACTTCAGGGGGCTTGAAATGTATCGTATGGATGCTATGGCCCATTTTGCTGTTTTAGAGCGTGATGTGATCTCTGAGTTGTCATTGTGTAGCATGAAAACAGAAGAAATGACAGCGGACGGTTTTGTACAGACACGAGGGTGAGTAAATAATGACAGAGTTGGGCAAACTACTCCTTTAAAAGGACAGCGTGCTGGAGACACACCGGCAATGTCTCCATTGAAGGAGACTGAGTGGCAGATGGTTTGCTACAGCAGACAGCAGCTCCAGCAGGCGCTGGGAGGACTTACGTAACCGTGAACTGTGATCACTGACGCCCACTCTACAGGCCTGTGCGCAGGAGTGATTCATGAGACAGAAGCGCAGACAAATCCCCCAATACACACGCATACGCAGAAAGGATCCCAGCCCCCTTTAATCCAGTAAGGGCCCTTTATGGATTCCTTCATGATTGGATGCGCATTTAAACAGCGTCAGAAGATGTTTTTAGAAATGTGGTTTACAGCTCAAGCAATCAGTTAGTTGTGATGTTCCCGATATGCAGATCAAAAGATATCCCATAAGCTATGAATGTGTGTCAGCTGGCAGATAATTACAAGAGAGAGCAAATGGGGTTTTGAAGAAAACATGATGGATTTAATAGCGTTATTGATTTATTTTCAAGGGCTGGCAGTTTAATGCGTTAATGTTGTATAATTAGCAATGCAAAAAAAAGCATTTGTGTTCAGAAACAGTGAGGCTACAAGGGATTGCAGGGATCTTGATACTTTGCACTCAAAGCAAGTCCTTTTGTGGTTCAACTAAGATGCCTTTTAAGTCCACTTGCATTGTGAATGCCGTTAAGTCACCTGTAGCTGGTTCACTTTCTAGTTCACTCTAACTGAACTGGGTTATAAAAACCCATTTAAAAACACTAAGCATAACTCAACAAGATAAAGCAAACATAAGATGGAATATAGTGGTAATATACTATATAAGGCCCATATGATGAATGTGAATGTTGATAAAAACCTAGAATTTTATTAAAATGTAATGTGTTTTTTCTCCTCTATTGACATAACCATGTCTGAGTAGCCAGTCTACAAATATAACTAGTAGGTTTAGAGTAGAGTTAGACAGTCCATCCTCCGTTCTTTTACTTGAATCCTCATGTTTCAGAAGTGAAATGTGATGAATTTCAAGCCGTTTTTGAATGTGCAGCCATGACTTATCGATGAAGTGTCATTAAAGTCACCAAACAGGTTGAAAGAATATTCAGACATGTTGCTTGAACACTTTCCCCATCTGCCATTGGTAAGCCAATCAGGTAGTCCCACCCCAAACTTGCACCGTTGGTTGAGTCAGTGTTGTGGTTTCAGCTGATTGTGATTCTCAAGCAACGATAATTTAGTAAATATGTGCCACTTACATTTGTTTCTGCACATTTAGCTGCATTAAGACATAAAAACATGAATTTTCAATTCATTGACTGAAGTGTCATCTGCCTGACTTCTACTGTACGTTCAAGTCACTTCTCAACCCCCAACCAAAACGGTGTCAGCAAATGCTGTTGTTGCTTTTATGTTGATCCAGCTAAACTGGTTCGTTTGACTCTGAATTTGTTTCACATTCACCAAAATCAGGAACAAGGAAAAGGTCTCGCCTTTAATTTAGAGGAGAAACCCATTTAAATTCTGTAGTGATATGTCAGTCACTCACATCGTCTTTGGCTCTTCTGTTTGATTTTGCTTAGTGAATACACTAGAGTTTATTCAGATTTTCTCAGCATATTAATTATTTATATGTATAATAGAGACATCATTAGATGCGTGCATAATTCATATCCTTGGTGGAGTGTGATCATTTATTAATCACCCTAAAATAATGACAACTGTTGTAAAATGCAGAGTGTTAGTGTAGATCTGGGTCTTGCGTAAGTAGAACTACTCCACTTTGGCTCCAGATGGCATCAGAGACATATTGTATCCTGGCTTTACTGTTGCTGACCTGACCTTGCATTACTGTATTATCTGCACTGCTTTATTTGTGATTTATTAATAGATGTGAACTTCTTATTTTTGCACTCAATAATGATTCCTACCCCTATGTGTTTCTGACGTTAAAGATAATGATTGTAGTTTAAAATAATTGGTCCTATCCCAGCTTGATGTGCAGATATAATGCAGAAGCCATGCTTAGGTTGTTTTGTTGTATGTGCGGCTCTGTGGCAGTTTCTGCATTGTTAGAGTGTCCCTACGTTGGTTACATTGTCTTTGAGTTTGGAGAAGGTTTGGTCCTACTAATGGCAAAAATGCATCCTTATTTTTTATTGTTTTGTAAAATTTGCTCACTCAAAGGGTTAGTTCACCCAAAATTCATTAATTACTCGCCCTCATGTCGTTCCAAACCCATAAGACCTGAGTTTCTTTGTGCCAAAAAAAAGTATTCTCCTATTGTCGCAAAACCTTAGTTGATCCACTGATGGCACATGGACTTTTTTACCGGTGTTTTTACTGCGTTTCTGGGCCTGGGATCATTTCAGTTTGTATTGCTGTCTATGGAGGGTCAGATGTCTCTCTGATATCATCAAAAATATCTTATACTTATGTTTGTTTTCTGAAGATGAACGAAGGTCTTATGGGTTTGGAACGACATGAGGGTTAGTAATTACTGACAGAATTATCATTTTTGGGTGAGCTAACCCTTTAAAGACCTCCTGAAAGACCAAGTATTTGCATAAATACATTTTTGGTAATGTACACCATTATTAAAAATTATGGGGTTGGATTTTCGTCTTCGTTTAGTATGCTCACAAATAATTGACCAAAATACAGTAAAACACTGTAATACTGTGAAATATTATTACACGTTTAAATAACTAATTGCTATTAATTTATTTTAAAAATTAATTTTCAAAGAGTTTTCGGCAACATTAATTGTCTTTTAATATGCTAATTTGCTGCTTAATTATTAGTTCTTCTTATATCAATAGTAATTATCTGTTGTAATCTTTACAATGGTCTTTTCTGTTGTTTTGATCAGTTTAATGGATCATTGATAAATTTAAAGTATTATTATTTTTTTTATTTTTATTTTTTTTACAAAATCGGACCCTAAATACTGACCTTAAACTGTAGTATGTTTTTGAAGGTAACCGTTTCTCTCCCAGAAAATAAACAAACTTTTTGGTGATATATCCTGCACTAGAGAACTCTCTACAGTTAAACAGATGGTTCACCCAAAAGTGAAAATTCTGTTTTTCTATTGCTATACCTCTTATTCATCTTGGAAACACAAATTAAGATGGTTTTGATGAAATACAAGAGTTTTCTGACCCTGCATAGACGGCAATGAATCTACAACGTTGAAGGCCCAGAAAGGTTATAAGGATATTGTTAAAATAGTCCATGTGAATTCAGTGGTTCAGACGCACTTTCATGAAGCTGAACTGTTTCTTTTAAGATCCTGTGAGAGACATTATCCTGCTAGTCTGCTGAATCTGTGTGGATAAAACAAGAAATAATGTAAAAATAGGTAAGCCCATACCACCTTAGAGCAAACGCTTTAATGTCATGCACAGATTTAGTGCAGGTGTGGATCGAGGCTATGTTGCTGCTTAGTATTCGCAAGGTGGAAATTGAGATAACAGCTCGTGGACAGGCATTGTCCCGCGGCCACATCAGCCCGTGTGGGACGGGCGGCAGCCCTGAGAGGCTTGTCGTCGTTTTGGCTAGCTGTCAGTCTTAATGTGTCAGCTGCTCAGCCTGAACTCTGCAGGGCCACTGCCTGCATCACTGCTGTCACTTGCATGGGTGGTTTGTGGGAAATGGAGCGTTTCCAGCCGAAGAGAGCTGCTCCGGTTCTGTCAGTCTGAAGGAGGAGGGTTGCGGAGTGCCGGCGCGCTGCAGCAGGGACGAAAGTGCAGAGATGGCGAGATGAAGCTTGGGTGACAGATTGCAGCCTAGTCAACTCTACGTTGTGCGTGGCAGCTCCACGACAGATCTCGCTGTGAAAGGGCATAATGTCTGCTTGCCAATCCAACCCCACCTGGTGCCTTCCACCCGCTCTTGTTGTTGGATTCTGCTCAAGGGACATTGTGTGCTCTGGAACAAATGAACAAAGTCACAGAAACACAAACACTCTCAGCCCGGATGATAAGGGACCTCAAAGGTTGGTCCTGGAACGCAAAACAGACGGGATGATGGGGATGTGTGACTTGTAGGAAGATAAAAAATAAATAAATAAATAACTGTAGGAATAGAAGCCCTACAGATGCGTTTTTTTCTTCTTTCTTTTTTTAAAGAAAGGTTAAATAAAGTCCAGTTTGCATGCAGATTCACTAGACCAGCGAGAGTATTTTTTTATTTTTTAGTCTTGATTTTTGTTATTTGTTTTTTCTTTGTTTGGGGTTGATGATTTTTTTTTAAACTGTTTGTTATGTTTTTGGGTTTTGTGTTTTGATTTTATGTTTGTTATTTTTTGGTAGGGGTTTCTTGTTTTTGGTGTGTTTTTTTTCTTGATTGTGTGTTTTTGTTTGTATTGGAGGGCTGCATTTAATCTTGTTCTGTATGGTTTTTTTTTTTGTCAATTTTAAGATTATTTAATCTAGGGTGTGGTAAGAGCATAACATGTCCCATTAACATTATGGGACTTACATTTGCTTTTTTCCCCTTTTAGTAATTCATTCTTTGGTTTTAGATACTGTACATTTCTTACATGTCATTTGAATATGCAGAGTATCTAATGTGACCTATGGCATCCAGTTTGCTTGATTATTCCCTTCATCTGCCGAATATAGCGCTGTGTCTGAATCTGAAGCCAAACTGTCTCTGACCTTTTATGGAAAAAATGGCTAATGTCGCCATATGTACTTGGGAAGAAATATGGAATAATAACATTTAAGGAAAAGGAGCAGGAACTGTAAGTCAGACTTGATTTCCAGCAGATTGTATATTCTGGAAGCTGTGCAGCCTGGAATCGCAATAAAGTTTAATGCAGTCTGTTCATATAAGAGCGTTTGAGTGCTGAAGGTCAGTGATGGTAGTCCAAGACCTTCATCAGTGTGTATCCTCAGAACCATATGGCTGTAAGTGTCATTTCTGTTTAAACCATCCTATTAGTGCCATCATCAGCATCGGTTTCCAAGTCTTTGATTTGATTTATGAAATCAATTACAGTTCAAAATGAAATAAAGCTCTGTGGAGTTTTTAAATGCGTTATCTGATAAATAGTAAACCTCTTTCATTTACGAAAAAAAATGCACCTTTAACAGAGCAAAGATGTGTAGTGCTATGTCAAGACTTTAGTCAAGTTAAGCATAATATTTAACTTCTTATGGGAAAGTAGCTGTGAGGGATGCAAGTACAGCCTGTTCATTAGGCTATGCATAAGTTTTTTCCCAACTGGAAATGTTTTGGGTTAGATGGATTTTCAATGTTGTCTGCGGAACAATCGACTTCAAGGTTTTGTACAACAATTAAAACTCACCCAAACTACTTCGTATGACAGTAAAATCATTATATTCCTTTGAGTTAATTATGTAAGTAAACTGATAAAAAAAAAAAAAAAAAGTTTATTTTATCACTTTAGTTATGTACTTTTTGAATATGTTAAAAGTTTAGCCTCTGTAGGTTCCTTTGACGCACAACATGGTTGTGTAACTGTGACTAGGTTGTATGGTTTTTTTTTTTATGACTGGTTTTGTGTCCTTTTTTTTTCTTTGTGGTTTTATGTGCTGCAGAGGACGGAAGGAGATGAAGAGGACTCCCAGAGGGTGAAGCTGTCAAAGCAGAATGGAGTGAGGAAGAGCGAGTCAGAGGAGGAGCGGAGAGAGATGATCACTCCAGCCTTGAGAGATGCTCTGACTAAACAAGGTACAGCATGGCCTTAACCCACCTGTGTTATTCTCTCACGCAAAGAAAGATGTCTGTGTACAATGGTTATCTGCCTAAATGCGCACGTTTCTTTTTTTTTTTCAGTAAGTCTGCTTCACTTTTATTACGTTAAATGTCCTTGTACATTTCCTGTTTGGGTTATATTTACAGTTTAATATTAGGCTGTTGTTGGTAGCTGCTGGGCCATCATTTCCTGTTCCTGTTTAATGTTTTGAACCTACCTTGGGTTTTTGTTTGTAGTGAGAGTTTTTTTTTTCTTTTACTTTTACTAAATTTAATTGCTCATATTTCTGAGTCAAACCATATATTTAGAATAGAAGCATTACTTATATATTACTTATATATAGTGCACCAAATTTCTGAAGGATTATGTGACAATGAAGACTGCAGTAATGAGGCTGAAAATTCAGCTTTGATCACAGGAATGAATTACGTTTTAAAATATAAAATAGTAATTTCAAATTATAATAATATTCCCAATATCATTGCATTTTTGATCAAATAAATGCTGCCTTTGTTAGGCAAAAAAAAAAATCATACCAAGACCAAACTTTTGAAACTTAAGATTAAGTACAACTTCATAAAACCCCATCTCTGTGTATTTAATGTTAAAATGGCTTTGCAAAGTTCGCCAGCTATGAGAAAAGCATACTAGCCACAAGCCCTTCACTGATTACTGCTATGTCCCATTTCCCTCATGATGGACATTCGGTACCTGCTTTCCCAGCTGCTTTAATTGAATACGTCTCAGTGTTTTTAGTGTCTCAAAAAAACGGATACCAAGGCCCTGATGGTAATTAGGTCCTCAGTGCTGGCAGAGTGTCACCTGCATTATAGTATACCTAGTTTTCAATTATGATTGTTTCTGACACTTTTTACAGTTTTTTTTTTCGTAAGCGGTATCTCACGCTTATTATTAATAAACCGGCTGCAGAGCTGCAAGTCTTCTCCTATTGTGCGCTACAAATTTCATCCTTGTCGTCTGGTTTCTGATGGAGCCTCTGATGGCGTGACTGTGCCTAACGGAGCTTAATGATGCAGCAAAGCCCAATTACTCCTCTGCTGCTGCCGGAGTTCCCTTGAGTTTCTCACTCCACACCTTTTATTAGCACAGCCTGCCTCCAGCCGCACACACACACTACACAACACAACAGAGACTTGCCTGCTCTCACATTTCCACCGAGGCTTTGTGTGTTACCAGTCAGTGTTCACTGTGCTTGTGGCAACGGGCAGCACCTTTGAGCATGGTGTTAGTTTAACATTCTTGATATAGCAAACTCACAATCAATAGAGAACAAGGGAGCAAGGGATGTGTGGGGCAGATATTATTCGGTTTGTCCTGGGATCAGGATCTAGAATGTTTCCAGACTATATTTTTTACCCAAAATTATAGCATTTATTTATTTCTTATTGGTAAACCTCAGCATTCTGTAGTTAAACTTTTTGCTAGTCTCGTCACATAATTTCTGCTAGATGTGATTTTGTGGCAGTATGTTTATTTTATATTTTTTGATGACTGGTGTCGGTCAATATTAGATTCTCATTTCTTGTATTTTTACATTTTATATGGTGGCAAATCTAATGCTTTGTTTAAATGTTACATTTTAAATTCACTAAATGAATATACAATTTTCAAATGTTGTGGCGTCTAAATTCACTAGCATTATTTAGAGTTATTGTTGTGTATTAGTTAGCATTTTATTTAAAATGTATTCAGAATTTTATTTTTGATTTAACAGTTTGTCATTTTTTGTTTGTTTTTGTTTGCTTTTTGCTTAATGGTTAATTGACTAATAATTCAAATTATATAGTTTTTTTATTATATAACTTTTATAATATATGTATATTTTTTAATTCCCACGCCACCCCAAAAATGAATAGTAAACTACACAAAAAAAACCTTGATACATAATTAATTATAGATTGTTTCTCAATTATGTAGAATAAACGTTGATTCAGAGTTTAGAAACAAAAAACTAGAACATAGAAATGTATTTACATATTACAGCCTTAGACCAGATTCAGATTTAATTAATTACTTAAAATATTGAAATAATAACAAGTAATATTGTTTAATTTAAAAGTTTACAAATCTATGATCTCTTTTGGTGTTCTAATGTTGCCATAAATATAGCAGTGGTATATAGCCTGGTTATGAACTATAAATAAATAAACAATTTTTGATTTTATTTTGTAGTGAAATATGTTTCTTCGTAAGAATCGCCCTAACTGAAGTGTGTCCTCTGGTGATTTGTTTGCAGGTTGAGTAGTGAACTGTGAATGCACAAACAAATGTGTGTAATTTAGCTGATCTCGCCTGCAGTCTAGAGATGATTCTGATGTGATATTATATAACACTCATTTCCTGAAGGGCTTACTGGTAACCTCCTCTCCCTCACAGTTATCTTTGCTCTTTTAATGATAAACTGAAATGATTCCCTTCGGCATTATTAGCAATTATTTAAAGCTGAATGAAGGAAGGAGCTGAAGACCTCTAAAAGAGATAATTTCCTTGAAATACCAGCAAAGGAAATACAGCAGCTAGAGCAAAGTTTTTTTTTTGTTGGTTGTTTTTTATAAGCCTTCAAATTTGTCTTCAGTCACCTACTTCATACCATAAATAACAGCTAGAAGTGAAAACATGAAGTAACAAAAATAAAGTCTTCCCATAGCAGTGCGTCACTGATCATTTGATGCTCCGTTTTGGTGCTGTTTGTCATCAGCAAGATGGCAATTTTTGTTCCCGTCAGCTTCCTACGGTCCTAAAAGGGCTAAACAGTGAGGAAAAGCTGCATATCCAGTTACTGGCAGACTCTCCATGCACTGCCCTTGTTTACGTCTGGTTAACCTTGATAGATGAAACTCATTTAGAATGGTCTGAACTCAACATAATGGATATATTGTCAAGTAGTCAGCAGTTTGTACATAAAATTACACAGTATTTGTTGCCGAGTTTGTAGCTCAGCATAGTAACTCAATATTAACTCCATTTACTCTTAAAGGAATAGTTCACATACAGTACAGGCCAAAAGTTTGGACACACCTTCTCATTCAATGACCATTTACATTGGTAGATTCTCAGTGAAGGCATCAAAACTATGAATGAACACATGTGGAGTTATGTACTTAACAAAAAAAAGGTGAAGTAACTGAAAACATCTTTTATATTCTAGTTTCTTCAAAATTGCCACCCTTTGCTGTGATTACTGCTTTGCACACTTTTGGCATTCTCTCGATGAGCTTCAAGCGGTAGTCACCTGAAATGGTTTTCCAACAGTCTTGAAGGAGTTCCCAGAGGTGTTTAGCACTTGTTGGCCCCTTTGCC
>JAUCMU010000027.1:7186681-7199982 GCA_032275025.1 Enteromius treurensis | reverse complement strand
TCCCAACCCCATTGATAAAGCAAGAAATTCCACTAATTAACCCTGATAAGGCACACCTGTGAAGTGAAAACCATTTCCTCTTGAAGCTCATCGAGAGAATGCCAAAAGTGTGCAAAGCTGTAATCACAGCAAATGGTGGCTATTTTGAAGAAACTAGAATATAAAAGATGTTTTCAGTTATTTTCACCTTTTTTTTGTTAAGTACATAACTCCACATGTGTTCATTCATAGTTTTGATGCCTTCACTGACAATCTACCAATGTAAATGGTCATGAAAATAAAGAAAACACATTTAATTAGAAGGTATGTCCAAACTTTTGGCCTGTACTGTAGGTCAGCCAAGAAGTCATATACACCTAGGATGGCTTGGAGGTGAGTAGTTTTTAGCGAAATTTTCATTTTTGGGTGAATTTTTTATTCCTTTAACATGCACTCCAGGACTTATTGTGCATTTTACTCCATAGAAAATGTTTTTTTATTTTATTTTTATTTTTTTTCAAAATGTAGGCTCTAATACAACTCCATTTTTATTCATCCTTTATGGTGGGATAAGTGAAAAAGCTAAAAAGTTATCAAGTCATTGTTTTAGGCTGTTTGTTGTATGCAATAAATGCTTTTTAAAGACCTGTCAGTTTGTTTAATAAGTAATTTAATGCAGCTTAAAATGTATATAATGGGTACTGCACTGTAACCATTAAATGAAAATAGTTATTTAATAGTTTTTCTACACAACTGTCATAGTTACGGTTTCACTTAATTTAATTTCTGTTTACAAAATGA
The DNA here is from genome assembly GCA_032275025.1 of Enteromius treurensis. NCBI lineage: Eukaryota > Metazoa > Chordata > Actinopteri > Cypriniformes > Cyprinidae > Enteromius > Enteromius treurensis. The sequence continues at coordinate 7,199,202 of JAUCMU010000027.1, read as the reverse complement.
CCTTGCAGAAATATTTCATGTTGATTTTCGTGACTTCTGAGTATGAGCATTAAATATTCTTATTTAAATTAAAGTTAAAAGAAATATTGTAGATTTGGTAGGTTTAATTAATTTCTGTGAATCCATTCAATCAGTCTGTTTACTGGTTTGATTCATAACTTAGATTCCACCAATATGGCATTACTCCGATGCATTCCTAGATGTCTTTCAAAACATTTCATGTCAGTAATGCAATGCTAGACATCCATATTGTTAAATATTGCTAACTGTTCATGTTACCCCCATGTTCCAAATGCGTAAAACCTTTACTTAAGTAATTAGACACGTTATGTCTTGTTAGTTGTTTGCTCAAAATAAAACTATATATATATATATAATATAGTTTATTTTAAATGCTTGTTTTAAACTAATTTACGATTCTTATAAATGAAACAAGATATGAGACGATGCCTTTGCAAACCATTGCGATGTGATTGGATATGACTGGTTATGATTCCCGTCTCACCTGCATGCCCGTCTTCATGAATCAGTCTGAATAAACATTATAACAGTTTATGGGAAAACCTGATGAGATTCATACAGTCATCTGACTGTATCCCTGACATGTTCAGTTCTTCTTTCCATGCACATTCAGTACGAACCGCTGCAGGCAATCCTTTGTCTCCGCTTTCACCTGCCCATATATTGAGCCTTCACAAACCAGCCCTGCTCTCTGAACCCGGCTCTGTACAAACAGATGCTGTTCCTCAGACAGAGATGAGAACACATCCCCTAGCTCCTCAGCCCCAGCAAGCTATTTGCAGACATAAAAGACAAGAACTTGTGTTTGATGTGGAGTTTAGCTAATGAACATGGGAGAGAGACTCTAGATTGGGATCATTAGTATGAAGCTTCACTCCTACTGCTTTTTTTAATCAGTTACACTCCTTCATGCATGAAGAGAGAGACTGTGTAAAAGAAAAAGAGAGGAATAATTCACAAAAACATAATGGCTAGCTATGCCTTTATATTCTGTGGTTTTATAAAGAGTGCTAGGAGTGATGGCTGCCCCAGTGAAGGCCTTTACACATGGATTAAATTCTAGAGTCGGACTCCTTGAGGGAGACACAGCACAGTTGTGGGACAATAAAGCTGTGGACCTCAGAAATGGGGAGACTTTTAAGCGCTTAAGAGGAAATGCTCAGACTTAAGCACATTTGGCCTTCCAGTCTGCTTAGATGTATTGAGGAGCTTTGTACAAAATGTCCTTCATTTCTCCTTCTAGATCCTGAGCAGACCGTAAAATGGAAAATAGAGGCCTCTCTAGCAGAGTACACCGTGTACACTATAAAAGCATCATTTGTAGGCTCTTTATTTCATTGGAGTACAGTACATCACCTTTTATACTCTCTCTGCCACTGTGTGTTAAATTTGGCTGTTTTGTAAGTGACTTTAATTATAATTGGCAATATATTAATGTGCTCATGGTTGTGACTTTAGTGACATACAGTAATTTAACTGTTTATGTTGTAAATGTATTGAGATGACTGGCATTTAAATTATGCTCTAATGTTCACAAAGTACAAATTATGCAAAAAAAAAAAGGACATAAATAAATAATTCAACAGAGCATTTGCATCAATGGACATTTTGTGTTTGAAAGCATTATTATTTATTTTTTGGTTTTGAGAAGTCGTCTTTTCTGCTCACCAAGGCTGCATTTGATTGATTCAAATGCAGATACAGTCGAAACAGGAATATTGTGAAATGTTACAGTTTTAAAATAATAGGTTCCTATTAAATACATTTAAAAAATGTTGTTTATATCTTGCAAAGCTGGATTTTCAGCACATCAGTCTTTAGTGTCACACGATCCATCATAATATGCTGATGTGGCTTCTCAATAAACAAGTAATGGATATTATACATCTTTCTTATTTTACGTGATTACATTGTGAAGCCTAAATAAAAAGGTTTATTACTGGTCCTATCTGTTTTTGACCATAATAATAAAATAATCGATGACTGTGATTAACATAATTACATATTTTTAATCAACTGATTATTTTGAATATTTCTTTTTTTTATCATTAAAACTTGCCAAAGCATTTGTCATTTGACTGCTTTTGTTATTTTAATAATTGCATTGAAGCTGATGAATATCATTTTGAAAAGTCGTCATTATTATTATTTTTTTTATTAATTTTTTTTTAGCATATTATTTGAAAAATAATAATATAATAATTATAAGCAATCATATTGGTGATTTTTTTTTTTTTTTTTTTATTTGTAACTCAGACATGTTGAAACTAATCCAGTATCTGCTGCTAAAATTTTAACAAGGATTTTAGCTTTCATCAAGTGTGTTTTGGATTTGATTTCTATACCTAGTGGCAGAGTATGAATATGTTTGTCTCTCGAGATTGTTGCTCGGTCAGTACTCTGAGAATTTGCTAATATCTGTATAAATGCCTGGTTTCAATCTTCATTGTTTTTTTCTTTGTGGTCTGTAGGATACAAACTAATAGGAAGTCACTCTGGGGTAAAACTGTGTCGTTGGACCAAGGTAAGTTGTTTCCTCCAATTGATCTTGTTGTCAAGGCTCTTTAGCAACAGTTTGTCTTTGTATAAATTAAACGCATGTTGCCTTTCTTTTGTTAGTCAATGCTGAGAGGGAGAGGAGGCTGCTATAAACATACCTTCTATGGGATTGAATCACACCGCTGTATGGAGACCACGCCGAGCCTGGCCTGTGCTAACAAATGTGTTTTCTGCTGGAGGTAGAGAAAGTCTTGTTTTATGCCATGTGTATGTGTGTATATAGATATATATAGATATATATATATATATATATATAGAGAGAGAGAGATATAGAGATATATAGATATAGAGATATATAGATATACATGGATATATATTCCATGATATTCTCCTAATGAATAATAAACTTGTAAACCTAAATTGGACCAAGTTATACCTGATTTTATGATGTTGAGTAGAAAAAAAATCACAGAATAATGATCTAAACTTTTCAAATTATATTCATCAGCTTCAATGCGATTATTAAAAGGCATAAATACATCTTCAGAATAATTTGTCGATGTGAAAATTATCTGAGAATTGAACAAATAACCTGAAACCTTTCCCATAGGAAGATAATCTTTGTGGCAGTTAAACTATATGCTGCTACTGGGTAAAAGTATGATGTGCTACAACAAAGCGGTGACTATTAGATTTTATTTGGAAACAATGAAGTAGGTTGGTGGATTGCTCATAATATAAACTCCTAAACCTAAAAAATTGAATGATTGGTGAATAACTCATCCATAATAATAAAAATGCTTAAGTACTGTACTTAAGCCTAAATGCCTGAGCAAACAGCTGTGATGTTCATCTGAAAGAACTGGAAATGCAAAGGTAGATGCAGCAGTGATGATTCACAGTGACACTTGTGGAAAGAAGGTGGCTTTCAAGTCCTGTCATTGGTGGTACGTTTTTATGTGGAGGGAAGAAAGAGCTGTCAAAGAGCATCAGCGTACCTTCTCTGAAGAGTGGATCTGGGATAATTTCGACCAGGAGTGACCCTGAAAGCTGCTCGCTGACTGAGATGGACTTGATTTAAGGACATCACTGTGTGAGCGTGACACACACATCCACCCATAAACTAACAGAACAGTGTCTCCTGCCCTACAGCCCCGGGACAGGACATGCTGGGACAGCCTCCAATTAACACAAAATCTGTGTTTGTAGTTTTAGCTTCGCTGTCAGATTAATGTAGCAGATTTGAAGGTGTCTCAGAAAGGGCTTTGATCCCTCTGTTGCGTAAATCTGTCATTTGGATCCATCTTTTTTTCATTGAATCAGCTGATTTTGAGACATTTTGGGGCTTAAAAAAGAAAAATCATTGTCTTGAAACTGTCAGTGAACTCTATTTTTATGCCCTTGTGTATAAGCGGTGTATCGGATCGCGTCGTGGGTTGTGTTTTGTGTCGTTTCGCTGTGACTCAGAGCACCACGCTAATCAAATTTTTCATCTGTTTCATTGCCACATGCTGTGCGTATCCTCAAATGCCACACAGTTAATGACATAATGCAAATAAATGTGCTGAAGAAGTTACGAAATGCGAAAGTCGTTTAGTCCTCCGCTTTCAGGGAATGTGATGGAAATATTGAACTCTGTGTAAGGGGAGTAATTTGGTTAAAAGTGGCACTCGAAATGATGAGTCTGAAGAGGCCTCTTCATGTGGATGGGCTGGATATTTTAGGTGGTATCTCGTGAAACTGAGCAAAGGTATTAGAGGAAAAGCTCTTAAACCCATCTCAAACATGCCAAAGACAGAAGGGCAAAAAGATCAAGCCTTTTTTATTGTTAGTGACGTCATCAGTATTAGATGTTTTTATGGTGTTTTGGTTGTTTAGATTCTCTTAACAGTTTTAATATTATATTAAAAAAGTTAAAAGTATTTTGATTATATTATTTTTTATGTGTTTTTACTTGCATGCTATTTATTAGACTTGCGTTATTTATTTTGGTTTCTTTAATTTTACTTTTTTAACTTTTGTATTTGAAGACATATTGTTTACATTTTTTTTTCTTTTTAATAATATTTTTACTCCGACTTTGCTTTGAAAATAAATGGATCACAATGACCTGAGTGAAGTTATTATTATTATTTATTTATTTTGTAGTTATTTATCTTTTCTCATTTTTTGGTTAATTCTTAAGTTTTTTTTTTCTTAATTTATTTAGTTTTATCATTAAAAACGGGTCACAATGACCAGGATGTCATTTAATTCATTCATTCATTTTTTGTAAATAATAATATTCTGGTTGCCAAACATACACACGATAGAATTGAATCACAATATCCTGATTTGTACGTTAACATTTATTTATTTTAATTTTACTGAACTTTTAAAAAATGCATTTCTGATTTTCAACTACATAAATTATAGGGATAGTAAAAATTCAGTTATTATTTACTGTCCCTCAGGCTTTTCCTATATTAGTTTGATTCTACAGATAATTATGTATTATATTATATTATATTATATTATATTATATTAATTATATTTATATTATATTATATTAATATTATATTAATATTATATTATATTATATATTAATTATATTATATTATATTATATTAATGACTGTTCAAATACATTCTTCAAATATTTTTCAACAGTACAGTTTGAGAGTGAGTAAATGATGCTGGTGGGCTAGTTTAGACGACCAACTGACTAGTTGATTTAAAAAAAAAAAAAAAAAAAATTCTGTTTTGTACATCCTCATATTAAGATTTAACTCTACCCTTAATTAAATGAAGGGATATGGTCACATTCACTGTTGTTTCTGCTCCTGTTGCTATTTGGGGCCAGGGGACGAAAGTAAGGCCACATTGCCTGGCATTTGTGCCCTTTCATGTGACATGAAAGCTGTTGAAAGGGTCACAGTACTCTAATTTGCGGACAGTGGGGGTGCAGGTGTTGTTCTCAGGGGAACGAGACTGCGGTCCGGGGTGTGTAATGCTATGATGGTGACATGCTGACAAGACCTGTCCTCTCTCATTCTCACTGTATAGACACCACACCAACCCGGTGGGCACCGAGTGGCGCTGGAAAATGGACCCGGCTGAGAAGATCATTCATGAAGCTGTGGAGAACCACAGGAACATGATTCGCCAGTTCAGAGGTAAGGACTCCCTGGACCTTCAGCTGAGCTCTTCTGCTGTGAATTTAATGCTCTGTTTTTATTTTCATATATAGAAAATGTCATCTTGTGCCAGAATTTTCACTTATAGCAGGATATTCACACACGCAGTTAATAGTCCTTTACTCTGTAATTGTACAGAAATAACTTGTTTTGTTTGTCTGGTGGGATATAAATATTGCCAAATATATTTAAATCCTTTCCCTTAGAGGCACAAATCCAGTTGGAAGCTATTCAGACATTGTGTGACATAACACTATGTTGACGTCTCTACACTCTAAACACCCTCCCGCTTTCAGAGATTGTCCAACAGACACTGGGGTATATTTAGCTGTCACTACGGTTTGCAGAAGGCAGTAACTGGACAGGCTCTAAGTGCAGTTCGACTGGGTCTAATTTATTCATTTGCACCCTGTCACTTTCTTCACTATCTGCTGCATCAGATCAGTAGTGGATCCATCAGCTTTCAGCAGCATTAAGGGGATGAGTTTTGTTGCTGGATCAGTTTGACAGGCCGAGATCAGATGGAAAGGGCATCTCACTGAGACTTCTTTTTTAAAGCAACATTTAAGAGTTTTATTTGGTTGTTTTAACCTCATAGCTGCTACAGAGTTATTCAGGTTGTTCTTTTTACACCATACAGATGTATTGAGGGAACGCAATTTTTTACTTTAGTGTTTTATACCTTTTTTTTTTTTGGTGAAGAGAATACGGTTGGTAAATTGGTAGTCCTATATGGATGAAATTAGTTTTCCTTTCTAAATAATTGTTGTTTTCCCCAAACAACCTCAAAAATGTATTACAGATCAGATGCTCTTTTTCTTCCAACTCTGGCATCCTCTGAAAAATCTAATTCCATATAAATAGGATTTTCTGTGATTGCAGCATTTTATTTTTTTCCACAACATGTCTTGTTTTTTTTTTTTACTGTCGGCTCTAAAGTTAAATTTCCCATTGCATTGCCTTGTGCATCTTCATCATTAATTTAAAACATTTTGCAACTTTCTGGGTGGTTATAAGGTTGATGGTTAATGCTGAAATCTTATGTAAAAAGACTGAGTGAACTCTTTTTCGTTCATGAAGTTTGAGTTTTGTGGTTGTTAAGTGGGCCGTTAAATGAAAGCTTTTAGGTTCAATCCCATGATGTTAAAGGAATCGTTTACCCAGTGGTGGAGTCTAGATTTTTGTAGTGAGTATACTTTAATATATATTGTAATAGTTTTTTTTCTTCATTTATTTTAGGTATGTTCATTTAAAATTCTATATATTTATATATATTTTATTATATATATATTTATATAATTCTACATATTTATATATGACAATGGAATAAAAAGAATGAGTTACCAATCAGATAAAATCAGTATTGACAAATGGCGCAGAAGGAAACAAAAAAATTGGCTTGTAGGTATTTACAGACAGGTAATCAGGCTTAGTGGCATTAGTGCAATTAACTCCATAAATTTGTGTGGATATTCATGTTTTACATACAACATTTTGAATATAGAAATGTTCAATTACTGAACTTATACTTTAAGAATGAAGCTAAATCTGCCAATACAAATTTTAATTATGTCCTCACCACCTTCTTGGGCCTTGAACATGCTAATTGCATTGCTGTCTATGAATGGTTAGAATAGGGTCGGAGCTAAACTCTGTGGGACACAGGCCCTCCAGGACATTTAAAAAGTGCATTTAAAATTTAAGCCTTGGTTCCTGAACTGTTAACAAAATTCTGAATTGTTCAGGTAGGTAGAATGAATATATGAAACAAATGATATGATGTAACTGTAGTTCTTAATTGCAATAATACAGAACATCCTGTGACCAATTTGTTTTAAATTTAAGCTCATGAATTGATAGTGAGCCAATTCCCAAACACTGACTTCGGATAAAAGTCACAAATTAGTAAATAGTGAAATGAATCATTCTGCTTTTCTCAAGCCAAATGTAACTTCCACAGGGAAAACATTTCTGTTTTGATGGCAAATATTTTGTGATATAGGTAAACCATGGCAGAAAATGGTGTCCTGCACTCTTAGGACTATTTTTGCAACGACATACCAATATTGTGTCATAAAACAATGCTATGCCAGCAAATTTCCTTTTCCCTTCAAAATGTGCCCATTGGGACGTAACACATTCCTGTCTCTCATTCCTCATCTCAACAATCAGGTGACGTCAACTCATAATGGGTTGCGATTTCACTGCCAGATCTAAAGTTCAAGTACTTTGGCAGACATCTGGATCAGAATTTTCTTGGGATTGAGGGGGCACACCAGATGGCTTTTCAAGGACCTTAAAATGGGAACTGACTCCTCCTGCACTTTTTCTTAGCGTTTGAAGCGTCTCCTCTTAACATCACTGGTTTTGTTTTACCGCACTGCCTCCATACTTCAGAATATGGGGTGATTTGGAGACTTTTTGATGTGTTTTTTTTTTCTCTGTCTGCAGTAGTCTGAAAAATTCATCTGAGATGTCTAGCGTAGATGGCTACAAAACAGATCCGCTGCTAAGAAAGGGAGTTTTGTGATGATATCTGATGGGAATGTTATTAGTGGGGGTGGCACAGTCCCAAAGTCAGTTTGATTTGATTTTATCATTCACAAATTAAGGTTTCTGCTGTTCAAAACTCTGCCTTTGATCATCTGTTTTCAGTACAGATGTCAAACTTTAGTATTTTTTTAAATGAACATTACTCGAAGCCTACTCTTATGGTTGAATTGCATTTTAGAAATCTAATAATGTTCCAGTCAAGCTTTTTTACTTCAGGTTTCGAGAAATGGACAGCGTATCTTTTGCTCCAAAGATTAGCACTTTTAGTGCATCTGAGCCAGACAAATCGAGGCTCCTGATGGAGACTGCTGTAGGTTTCGTTCCAGTGTCTTAGTGCCAGATGTGTGTGTGCGCAAGTTTGAGTGCATTGCACCACCTCCGCAACGTCGACTTGGTCTCACCATCCTCTCTGGCTTGGTGGCGCAGTTGACATTTTAGCAGTGACATCACTGCTCCATGTAGCAGAAGTAAGGCATGATGACCCAGGGCTGAGTAAACAAACACACTAACAAGTGAACGCAGAGCAGATGAAAGGCCAGATAGCATGCTGTGCTGAGGGTACAGAGCACAAAAATGGAGCCAATCTCCAGAGGGAACAAAATGTAGAGTGGCTACCAGAAGTTGCACAAGTGTTCGTTCCTTAATATATTAAATGCATTTTTATTATTATTGTCAGTCTGATTAGTATACAGTTTGTTAATCACCTTTTTTTTTTTTTGGTCAAGATTGCTAATTCGAAGGATGGAATGTTTTTCCATCTGTAGCTGTTATTTCTAAAGTATATCAATATTTATAAATTATAAACATGGCACGTGAGGGCTATTTTGCCTTTATTTTTATTTACTTATTTTCATTCTGAGATTCAACACCAGGTTCTTTTAATTTGTCAAGAAAAATCATATGTCTTTTGAATATGCTTTTTACCATTGACAAAAAAAAGAACCTGGTGTTGATTCTCAGATTAAAAAAATATATATAAGAACGGCAAAATAGCCCTCACATGCCATGTTTATAACTTATAAATATTCTCACATTTGGTTCCTGAACCAAGAAGTTATTATTCCACAACCTGCATGAGGTAATTAACAGCAATTCAATGTTTTTGAACCGCAGTTCAAACAAATGATGTTAATACAGTTTCTGGGAACAGTTGTTTAATTTTTTTAGTATTGTAGAAAAAGTAGGTCCCTATGATTTCCGCAAAACATGGTATGGACTAGTGTCTGTGAATATTAAGCTGCAAAAAACTAACAAACAAAAAAAAACGTGTGAACGAAATAAATCTAAAATAAAAGGTTTGTTTTAAATTGAAGAAACATTTTATATTATTAATTTTTACTAAGACATTTTCAAGGAATATTTACCAGACAAATAATTTACAAAAAGGCGTTTACTAGAAAAACAAAAATTAAATAGTAATAACTTAGTTTTTGTTACATTTTTAATTCATTGATGGTAAATGTATGTAAGTTTCATAATTTAAATAATTAGACATGCTGTTTGATTATTTTTAACCATTAAAAGTTTAGGGGGGGGGAATACTAAACAGAATTTGGGAAATACTAAAACTTATCCTTTTTAAAGGACCCTAGTCATGTTGTTATTTGGAAATCGCCCTGCATCCTGACATTGGCTCAACCAATGGTTGCTTTTATGACCAATGAGCGATAAAAAAAAAAAAAAAAGCTTCTTTGCTGTTCTTCTTGTGAAGAGACTATACACTTTAGCTTTAGCAGATGGCCAAAATGACCCCTGCCTACCATTTGGTATGTATTTTCACATAACAGGTGTTCCAGGAGTGCGTCCTGAACGTTTTGAAGAGGGGCTCACCGTGAAGCACTGTGCTCTGTCTCTGGTGGGTGAACCAATCATGTATCCCGAGATCAACTCCTTCCTTCGACTACTTCACCAGCAGAACATATCCAGCTTCCTGGTCACAAACGCCCAGTTCCCTGAGGAGATCAGGTAGGATTTAAAGCCTTTAGGTAATGGAATTGTCCAGCAAGGGTGTAAATGCTGAATCCGTTGCTGGAAAACTGTTATCGCTCATCCACTAATGTTAATATTGTGGGCACACATTCCCATGAATATCTATGATGAGTCAACTTTTGTTATGTATCTTGTCATGTATCATTCAGTGATTCTGATCTGGTGCCTGCAGACAAAGCCTGTTTTTGCATGCGTTTGTTCTCTGCGTTGTGTATATGCAGTAGTTCTAACGGCTGAGCATCCTACAGTTTGAAGTTTTTCCCTCAGTCTTTGAAGTCCCACTTGGTCTGTAACTGGACTGATAAGCCGTAATCACGCTCTGAATTGCAAATCACTGCTTCTTCGACTCCCAGCTCCTTCAATTCCACCAGATTGTGCTAAATTCATGAGTCTTCAGGAGCAGCCAAAAAGCTTTTAGCTATCTCTCTCTTTCTGCTCCCCAGTTTAATGCAAAATACATCCTCACCTCATTCTCCAGACTGCTGCACGCTGAATCCTCTCGCAGATCAGGCAGGTTATCTGAGGGTGAGGGGAAGTCATCTCAGCTGCTCGAATATCATGTCAGTGTGCCGAGGAAGTGAGAAACACTTGTCAATCGTTGTTGTTTACCTCGTAGCTGCAAGCTTCGTCACACTTCTCTGCATTTTTTTTCTGCGTGATAAACAAACCAAGGCAAATAAAATATATTCACTGAGGGTCCCAGCAATGAGCTGTTTTATATGCTGTTATAATGAGATCCTGGACATGCTGCTTTACTCATATCGGTATGGGAATGTTTTATTGCGTTCTTTTCAGAGTGAAAAGATGAAATGCTACACTGGCACAACCTCACACTTGCACATAACCAATACTGAGACTTATTGTTATTGATTGGCTTATACAGTATATTATATAAAGAGCTTGTGTTTTACTATATTATTTATGTAACATTTTCACTTCTTTGGTTTTATTTACGTGCATTTATTGTAACATAGAGTAGACAGAAATAAATGTGCAGTGTAAGAGAGCACTTCTATTTGTCGATTTTCCTCCATTTTCAACATAGTAATGAAAAACATTTGAAGTTCTAAAACATTGACCCTTAGATTTTAGAACAGAATTCAGCAAAATTATTTACAGTATTTTCACGTCATAACATTTTTTTTTTAATCTTTGCCGTTTGCACCTTTTCTAATTTAAGGATTCTTCACAATGCATGATGCTGAACAACTGTAAATCATGCACCGTAACAAAACGTACATGATTTAACATTACAGAAGACAAAAGCATAAACATTTTAATAACCTCGAGTAAACTTATGAGTTTTAATTTTTATGGTTTTAAAGTGTGAAGGACCCAAAGAGGGCAGTCTGAACCCTAATACGGTTCATAAATTGCCAAATCTGGAATGATGTTGGCATGAGTAATGAAGATATTGTGATGCAAGGAGGTAGAGAAAAGACATTTGACAAGATTAATGTGTGACTTAAAGCTGTGGCTGAAGTCCAAAAACTGTCTAAACAACCTTGGTTATATCGGGATTGAGTTTTGGAATGTTAGCTGTGGACACTTTTAACGTCATGGATACAAGTATATTGGAAGACGAAACCCTGTCCAGGCCTGTCAGCAGATACAGATTTGCATTTCATTGGCATAGTAATGGTATTTGAGTGTGTTTTATCAAATTATTTATATAAATAAAAAAAAAAGAAAGGGTCCAGAACTGAGCCCTGGGGGACACCATGAGCAATGGGACCAGGACTTGATTTGTTTCAGCATAAATGAATGCTTTTCCTTAATGTTGGATATTAACCAGAGGAGAGCAGTATCAGTATTGCTAAATGGTAATATCTGGAAAAAATTGTGGCAGACTGTCAAAAGCTTTGCTGAGATTAAGTAGTACAAAAAAAGCTAAGAATAAGAACATGAGGAGGTTATCATCTGCCTGCTGAGATTTTTGTGAATGAATGTAAATCCACTATTTTCAAGATGCTTTTAAGATGACTCCAATGTTTGAGGGAAACACTAGTTAGCATGTCTGTTTTGAAAACCAGTGGCAGTGTTGACTTGTCTAACTTGAAAATAGGAAAACAATTGAGAAAATTCTGCTCGTCACTTATCACACAGATGCTTTTCCTTACTGCATAGTAGTCAGCAATATTACACTGGATACACTGACATCCACTAGTTAGAAATACCATGTCTTCACTAAAATGATAATGTCATCGAGATGGCGCCGCAGACGGCCGCCTCGGTGTTTTGCTCCCCAGTTTTTGTACTGTTTTTGTTTGTTTTTCCTGTTTTT
>JAUCMU010000027.1:7158342-7173434 GCA_032275025.1 Enteromius treurensis | reverse complement strand
ATAATAAAAAATCAGCATATTAGAATGATTTCTGAAAGGTCTGAAAGTGACACTGAAGACTGGAGTAATGATGCTTTTTATCACAGGAATAAATTACATTTTAAAATAAATTCACACAGAAAACTGACTGGCACCCAAATTATATCCACCTTAGTTATTCAAGAGGTTAAACATTTGAGGACACAACTAAGATCAAATTGCCTAACTTTTGGATGACGCTATTAATGCATCATTCATGCACCACTAATTCCTTTTGCTTTAATCCCACATGCAATTAAATGATTTTTCACAGCGTTTTTAATCAATTCACCTTTATCTTTGTATAAACGTTTGGTTGGCTTATTAGAGTCTGATTGTTGGTCATACAGTAGATGGACTGGAGAAACGCCCTCACTTTCCTCTCCCCATTGATTTATCAAGGCATTTCTGTAGGTAATCATTATTCACTATGGCTACATAGCACCCAGATATGACTTGGGCTCATTAATTCTGTGCCAGACTGGGAATATCAGCTTTGGACATCAGCCATGGCCCACAAGACAAAGATGAGGAAGGCAAGAATCCCGTTCTTTTTTCACTGTCCTTTCTGTCCTCAGAGATAAATGTGATACGTTGGGATGGTAATAGAGCCATAATGCTATATAATACTTATCTGCTTATTCCTGTATACCTTATACTGTACCTGAAAGGACAATAGTGCATTGAAACACATGAAGAACAGCCAATTTAATTTGCTGCGTATTATTTGTTCTAATTACACTATAAAATTAAATTAAATTAAAATGAGCATTACGTTATTGTAAAAATACAGAAAATTTAGTTTTGAATATTAATGGTCAAACAATTTCACAAATGATCTGTATCAGTTAAGAAATTTTAAAAGATTTCTAATTATGAATAGTTATACTTATTAATAAATAATTATAAGCCATTGGCTTCATGTAGAAGAGAGCTGGAGGAAATTAGGTATTCATTATTCTCTTATTATGGTAGTGATTATTTAGTGAATTATTGCACCCAATATTCACATAATTTAGAATCAATTTGCTTTCAAACTCCTTTAATTTAGCCTTGTGGTGTTTTTTTTCTGAACCATTTAAACCACTGATGCTTTGTTTACACTTATGATGTACCTGATATCTATCTCAAATGACATCTCTTTTTTTTTTTTTTTTTCTCTCAATGGCTTGGAGATGTTCATCTATCGATTGTCCGGCGTAATAGAGTGCTAACAGCTCAGCGTGATGAAGACTGAAATAAGATAAAGCCTCACCAAATAGGTTTTCACTCTATCACAGGATGAGTAATGTCTTTTCAACAGCACAGCTACTCCAACACACAAGCAGACCCATGAACTAATGCTGGCCACACCACAAATGAGGCCAGTTTTCATCCAGCGGTGATGTGTCACTTACTCTGTTGCCAAGGATTATTAATGACTCCTTTTCATGATGTGTGAAGGTTCAAGCGGAGTACGTGACCTGACTTGACACCAGTTTGTTTCAGTATCCAATCAGACGTCAGAGTGCATGATGACAGAAATTGTATTAATGTAAACTGAATTTGAATTTCCAGCATGTGATAGATGCAGCCCTCATAGTTCATCCTGATCACAGCAACATCTATGAGGTGATGTGAGCACTGTCCTGTCGTGTGCTTGTGTGTGGGAGTTGAGTGTCTCGGTCTCCATCATCCATAGAAAAACCAAATCATCCTCCACGCGCCGGCTTGTTTTGGGCTGTGTGCGCCGATATGATTCAGAGTGTTTTTGTGTCCCTTTTTGTACAGTGAGGCATAGTTAAATCTAAAAATTCCAAAGAGTCGGGGCAATATCAAATGCATCTGAAATGCATGATTGTGAATATTTTAAATGAAAGCTACCAGAGAGTGTTGTGAGAGTGATTTTATTGCTTTTATGAAATGTCCTCATCACCAATATGAGGAGAAAAAGGTCCAATATTGTCACGTTATTGCCAATTATGAAAATTATTGGGTAAAAATGAAATTCTATGTTGTTTTGTCTGGACACATTGTTATCCTTAAAACTACTTATTTCATTAATTATTGGGTTTTCAATGGATATTAGTGTAATTCGAGCCATATGTGGCTAACTTGATCGATGTGACACAGAAACACAGATTTTGCCCCCTAGAATTTTATGTGCATATAACTGCATTCTAATAAGCTGCATCACACAGTCAGTCTTCATGCATCATGTTCATGATGAAGTATATGTATAAGGGGTGTGAACCTACACTGGCCTCACGGTTCGGTTCGATTACGATTAGCATGTCATCGATTCGGTTCAATACAATATCTCGATGCATTGCAATGCATACTCAATTTTCAATTTTAATTCACATGTACATAATTTTGTCAATAAACACAAACAGTCAGATATATGAACTGAAATTTCTCAATGAAAACACACTTCTTGAACAAATGTATAATGAAATTATACATGAAATTATAATTTTAAACCAAAATAGCATTTAGAGGAGCAACGGGAGACACTGTCGGATTGCTCTCTTCTGACATCCGTTATCAGCTTGTGATTTCTCAGGCTAAGACATTGCTGTTTGAGTTTGGACAGTTGCTCGCTGTGATGCTGCGATGGAAGAATGTTGATATTCGGCGGATTTTGGCCAAAAGCCGAGAGAGCATGTGCGCACGCTGCGATGCCAGATTCATATGCGCGAAGCATTTAACGTGAGGAAATGTTCCGAATTAAGCTGCAGCGATCATGTCCAATTCTAGGGGGAAAAAGACTCAAATCACGGGTTTATATCTCACAATTACGACTTAATAACTTGCATTTGCGTGTTATAAAGTCAGAATTGCGTAAAATAAACTAGCAATTCTGAAAAAAAAACTTAGAACTTAGAAAAACTTGAGAGGTTTTTTTTTTATTGTGAATTGATTTCAGATAATACTAGATTTATATTGTAACTCACAACTGCGAGTTTATCACGCAATTCTGAGAAAAGTCAGAATTGTGAGAAAGTCACAATTACATTTTTATTTTTTTTTCATTCAGAGGAAGAAACTTGGTTGCATACCCATCGAATAAGATGAGCCCAACAAGAACTCTGTCTGTCTGTTTTATGTTGATACTTTTATGATGATAATTTATCATGCTGTGTTTGTGACCGTTTAAATGTCCCGTTTTACAGTTTTGTCCCTCTTGTGTCTTTGCCTGTCCTCTAGGGAGTGACATACTGTGGCGAGAGCTCAGCCAGTAGCTTGACAATGGCCAACGTACCCTGGCACGAGGAGGTCATCTACTTTGTGCAGCAGCTTGCAAACCTGCTCCCAGACTATGAAATAGCCTGCGAACACGAGCACTCCAACTGTCTGTTACTCGCACACCACAAGGTAACCCTGAACGTACATGCTGTTCATAACTGCTGTTCTACTCCTGCACTGCGATTCGGAGAAACTGAGCTCATACTATAATTTCCTTTTTCCGACTTAAACCACTTCAAGCTGTTACAAATAAAGATCCCATTGCCATTTCTGTAAATGTCGTTGAAAAAGTGTTGATATGGGCCACTTGCATTAAACTGCCTTTCAGGTGAAGGGTTAAACCTTCCTTCCTGCGTTTTTAGGCTGTCTCCTGACACAGCACTAGTCATTCTTACAGCTACTCTTGTTTTACATTTGTTTCTTGTGACAGCTTCTCTAATGGTTTGCGTGGGCAGTGAGCCCTTACCAACGCTCTTCTCTCACAAACAAAAAACATATTGATGTGCAAGTGTTATATGGTGCTTCAATACCCTTTTATGATTTGCTGTTTGTATTCTGAAATCAAGTACCATACATTTCTGCATGTGATTCTATGGTGAATATTTCCATTCTAACACACAATATGGTTTAATTTACAAAGAAACATAAAGCCTTGTGAGCTTTCCCTGTTTAAAAACATCTAAAAGCAGTCTTTGAGGTGGTGTTTTCTGGTTTTAGAAGGGTTCTGCGGCCAGGCTGGGAAAAAAGAATCGGCCACTTTGTATCGTGAACAGATCGAAATACACATTCATACAGACTTCATCTAATGGGATGTTTTATTTGGTGTCACTTTATATTAGGTAGCCTTAACTAATATACACTTACATCAAAAATAACTGTAATGAACTTAATCTGTTCGTATTGTATTGCAAGACACCTTGCTGCTATTGAGGGTGGGATATGGGTAAGGATAGGGCCAGGTTTGGTGGTATGGGTAGGTTTATGGGTGGGTTAAGGCAAAAGGGATGGGTCAACAGTGTAAATATAAATGTAAATACAGAAATGATTTACGGATACAATTACTTATAGGTGTTTATAAAAATATAAAATACTATGTAAAAATGGGTATTTACACAAAGTGCATTGTAACAAATGATTAATTTAAATGCAAGTGCATAGTAATTAAGGCCACCTAATAATTTTTATGTTAATAACAAATCATGTACTAATGATGCTGGCTAGAATACAATTTTTTTTACTCTTATTGTATTGAATATGAAGGTTTTGGACCACATTGACTTTCACAATATAGAATAACATAAATTTTGTAAAAAATATCTTTCTATGAGGGTATAAAAAGGGAAATTGTCTTCTTTCGTTGGTGTTACCAGGATAAATGAATTGCCAAATTTTCTACTTTTCTAACTATTGCTTAAATATTTTTTTTTTGGTCATTTCTATATCATTCTTTTTTTTTCCTTTTTTGGATTATGTAAATATTTTCCACTACATAGGTGACCCAGTGGAGCTTTGCCAATACTGTTATGGAACAATTCTATTTTTACATTTTACAATTTTTGACACCCTAAACTTTTTCCATTCCTTTTTCCTCTCATTTCCACACCGGTTACTTCCATTTGCTGAGCGCATACTTTTCTTGATTTCTAAATATCCCATTTATTCATTTAGCTTCCTTTTTCTCTTCAGGCGAGGAGAGCACTCTAACGTGCAATAAGGGACTGTAACTGCATGTGTCTACCCATGTGCGTCCTTTAAAAGCCCTCCATTCATTTCTTGCCTCATCATGCAGAGCTACAAACACGACGGCTGTAAATGAGCTGCAGTATTGGAGAGTCGTAGTCATTGTGAGTGCCCAGAGCAACCTCCACTCAAGCCCACACAGGCATGTGAAGGTGCTC
The DNA here is from genome assembly GCA_032275025.1 of Enteromius treurensis. NCBI lineage: Eukaryota > Metazoa > Chordata > Actinopteri > Cypriniformes > Cyprinidae > Enteromius > Enteromius treurensis. Next base: position 7,168,290 of record JAUCMU010000027.1, on the reverse strand, counting down.
GGTCCTCCAAGTGTTTGGCAACAAGGCGAAGAGGTTTGGTGGTGGGCAGCTTAGGAGGCTGGATGTGAGACCTTTCAAGATAGAGTGCCAGTACAGTAATAACAGCAACAAAAGATTAATGAAGGACTTTTCATAGGCGTATGTGGTTTATTGGATGAAGATTATACAGCCTCCTCACCAATTACATATGGTTAGATGCATGATGTCACATTATTCACGGAGGAAAATGCTATGGGGTGTAATGTGAAAACTTCAAACACAAATGCCCATTTTATCCAAATGATCCCGACTTTTTTGCAGCCTTCGTCAGTCATACCGCCTTCCTTCTGAAATTCAAATGACACACTGATAAAGCCAGTCCCCAACACTCAAGCACCGAGCTGCTTTGCCTTCCTCTGCAAGGTTTTTGTCCCTGCTTTATGAATGTTAAAGAGCTCTCTTTGCATTGCCTGTGACAGACGTCTAAATGAAAAGACGTTGAATTTGATGTGAAAATTAATTCCTCGTCACCTTACCACTGATCGCACAGGGACTTCTGTTCGGCTCGGCCATGACTCACAAGGGTGCTAAAAAGGCCCATTGTTCCTGTAATAAGAAGCCATTTTTCACATTGGACCTTGGAAGACCACCGACCGTATTTCATTGCATTGACTTTTTTTAGCTGCTGCATTCGTTTTTTTTCCCTATTTCAGGGTTGCAAACATTAGCCCTTTATCCGCTATGTTCTTGACGAGGTAAGACCCTCTGAATGAATTTAAAGCTCTTCACTGTGTGAAGCTGACAGCTTATATTCTCATAAAGTTAGAGCACTGCGTCCTCATAAAGCCCTTACAATCCCTCCATGTTCTGAGCTAGATGAAGGAAGGAAATAAAAGCATGTAATGCAGGGTTAAACGAAGATTTCAATCCATCAAGCTTGATTTTCTAACATGTCCTGTGATATTCTAGTCAAGTAGAAATAAATCTGGCTCTTCTTTTAAAGTGAAAGTCTTTGGGATATTTTCTCCCTTTTATCATCTTGATCATTTAGAAAAGTAATAGCACATTTCTATTCAGCTGGCGGAACAGTTTAGTTATTCATGTTCATAACACAAACTGTGCAAAGCAAGTTGTGCACCTAAATGTAATAATTCAGGTTTACTTTGAGCCTTAAGTATGAGTAATAGTAATAGAGATGCTTGCTGTAGCAAGCACCACTAATAAGAGAAGTAGCCTTGAAGCATGTTGCATTTTTTAAAAAGCCTTATGAACATTCATTAATTCGTAAACAAGATTACCCATTTAAACTTTAAAGTCCCACTAGTCTCTCAGTAACTACACCAGACTGTAGAAGCCCTGCAGCACACCGTACAGACAAGACCATCATTAATTTTAGGGGATGTTTATAGTGTTTAGGGAATGAAAGAGGGGCTGCAATCTGTAATGGGTGATGTGGTGTCCCCAAAACCACAATTGCATAGTGACTTCATATGTTTAGTGCTCCCAGTTAGCTGTGCTGAAGCAATTTTACAAATGAATGAAGCCTTAAAGTGCACTCTCTCAATGGCATGGCCATCTGTTGGCATAGCAGATGTGGATAGTCTTGCACTCCAAAAATAAAAAAGGGCTGCCAGTTTCCCTCTTTGGAACTCACATTTAAATTTGAGTGTTTTTGTCTATTTTCTCTATTTTAGACTTAGAAACTATAGCGTGCCAAGTTAGAAGTTCATAATTTATAGTTCAGCAACCGGTTACAGCATCAAATTGATTTCATGACATTTCGTATTTGTCAATACTGTGCATTTAATTTGCTGCAAATTTTTAGCAAATCTTAAACCGAATATCAATTCCGTAGTGATGCATGAATAAATGTAGCATTTAAAAAGATTGGCACTTTAAGACCCAGTTTTGTTTATTTGTAGTTGTTTTCCATTAAATTGAACAGTCCTTGTGAAAATTAATAGGACTTGCCAACAAATGAGTGATTTGGATTATTTACACCTGTAACAACTGAGCAATAATCTAGTAGCAATGCTATTTTTAGTTACTTAGTTCCTAATGTGAATATTATAGAAATAGGCTGAGTCAAACTGCATGTGTGTGAGATTGACAAGAAGGTGAATAGATCTTTAAAGCAGTTGGGGATGTATCCTTGGCCTTCCCAAAGTGATGAGTTGGGCCTCATGGGAGCCTTCATCTTCTGACTGCTGAGTATCTGCGAGAAGGCTATAGAGTGATTCACCTCAGCAAATTACTCAGTAATGAAAACATGCAGCTGAGGAAGAAAGTTCCCCAGAGGATGCAAACTGCTTGAGGCCTTACAGACAGACTGCAGAGATAGCTTTTGAGGCTGCCTCTAGGAAGCTTCAGGTAAGCAGCTAAACAGAGGTGATATGACACAAGGACAAAGATCACATTCCTGGCACTGCACTAAAAGGAAAGTGGTGGCTTTGGCTTTTTCAGGACTGGGAAGGTATGTTTGCTGCTCAGTTGTGGTGCACGTGACTAGGTTGTCTTTGAAGCAGCAGGCAGCTCTCAGCAAGTTGGACAGTGGTTGTCCTCACGAGAGCCTGCGGTGGTCTGAAACACTGTGGACAGCTTTGTTAGCTTGGACTGAGCTTTTTAGGAACTGTCATATATAACAACTCTGCAGCAGCTAAGACTTCTTATTCCAAGTTCCTCAAGTCTTGACTTGAAAGCATGCTTCCCTAAAAAGAGTTACCCTTATTTTTAAGATGATTTTTTTTAACTTTTAAATGCTTTTCCCTGACCCTAGTCTCCAGCAGCCCACCAGGCACCTTGAAAATGTCCTCAAAGCAAAATACACTACAAATGAATCGATTTTATGGCAACAAGGAAGTCTTGAAAAGAAAGAGCACGTCGAGAGATGGGAGATGCAGGAGCCTTGCGCCTATAGCTGATTGCATCAGCATGCTGAGCATGGATCACAATACAGCATCTTATCAGTGCAGTGTGAAATGTAATCAGCGCAGCTCCCCACTAGACTCTTTATGCCTGTGTGTCGGAGAATGATTTAAAGGTGCTTATGGAAATTGATTAAATGCATAGGGTGGGAAAACAAGCAGAACTAAACTGTGCCTGCACCCTGACATAGAACCAAAGCTTGAGAGTCAAGATTGGGTAAGACAGATTCAAACACAAGGTTTGCTCAAAAGGATCACAGGTCCTGCATCTTAACTGGATGTGCACGTTTGTGAGATATATTTACACCCCCAAATGATTCCAGGGTGTCCCATTTGACATTTGTTGATTGTGAAGAGTGTCTAGTTTGCAGCTTCACTCTTGAGGTAATGGCATTTCAAGTATGAACATTAAAAAAGACTTCAAGGACTGAGAGGCTCATTTGGGACTGTGTCATTAAAGACTACAAAAAAGCAACTTCCTTTGGGCCTCTTCTCTTGATTTGCAAATGCCTTGGTGTTTAGTACCACGGCTTTGCCCAGTTGGCTGTGTAAATGCTTGGAAAACACCATCAGATCTCATTAGTCAAAGTGAACACCTGTCAGGCAGGGAGACTCTGTCCAATCTTCACCTGTGTGTCTGTTTTTTGTGCTATTTATCACTGTGCTCGATCACCTGCTGTCCTTCTTACCTCTTTTCTTTCCTGCGTGTCTGTAGTTCAAAGTCGATGGGGAGTGGTGGACATGGATTGACTACAAACGCTTCCAGGAGCTCATTCAGGAATACGAGGAGAGTGGGGGCACCAAGAGCTTCTCAGCGATGGACTATATGGCCAAGACCCCCAGCTGGGCAATTTTTGGGGGCCGAGAGCGAGGATTTGACCCCATGGACACACGCTTCCAGAGAAAGAATAAGACCAAAGATATCACAGGGTGCTGATGATAGTCTTGCCTTCCTACTTCAAGTCTGTAGGGCACATTGTATTTTTAATGAATGGGATAGATGACCGTATTGACTGCACCCATAGATTAAGACTTTTCTTTTTATTATTATAGCCAAGGCTCAGTTTGCTCTCCAAGACTTGCCTCAGGAATGGAATTCTGGTTCGCTTATACTCGCAGATGCTTCATGCTGTTTTAATGAATGTTAGCTGCTGTTTTTAGTTATGGTCACAGTAATAAAGATTTCATTCCCAAGTCCTGTTCACTCTGAGCTCTGGATCTAATAGCTCCGGCAAGAAAACCATCAGAAGAACAGAAGTCAAGAACAAGTGACTTGAATTTAAGGCTTCATTTACTCATACCACCTTAGGCTCTCAATTTAGAGCACACAAGAGGAAAGAACTGCAAAAGAAAAATATCACTATAGTTAGCTACGTTAATAACATGTCACCTTAAACTGTGATTTGTGCGTTCTTTTAGACGTTTAGAGGGCAGTTGAGTCAGATGGGACTTTGAATGGAGCAGTTCTTATAGATTGGCCCATGATAAAGCTGAAAGCTATTTGGAATCAGAACTGCCCCATAAATATTTTTGTAATTACCCACTCAAGACAATTAGCAGAATTTGAATTTGCAGTTCTTACCTTTTGAATTGTCTTTTTTTGTTTTGTCTTTTGTATTCTACACAACAAGTTTTACTACATGTTTTTACTTGTATTATTTTCTCATTCTCTGCCCTTTTGGTTTTGCATAATGTTATAATGCAGTTATGAACCCGTTGTTTGTCCTTTATTGGGTCACACTGGTATTGTGAATGCACCCCAAACTGTATTTGTTCTTCTTACACATGCAGGTGCGTTGCAAATGAAATTGAGTTTTGTTGTAGCTGCTTTCTTGGAGTCTTATTAAAATTGTCAATAGAGTGTTTTACAGAAGTTTGAATGTTATTGTAGCTCTACGACTGAATGAAGCGGTCTTGAGTGAAGTATGAGAGGCGTTAAAATATTAAGAGCAGACACAAAGTTTCCCTGCTTACTGTCCCTCTGTTCAAAGTAATGAGTCAACTTGTAACTCTACATTCATCTGAAGTCAAATAGGGATATTCTTACATTATTTGCACTTATAAATGTGCAAGTATTTTTTTTCTCAGCTCCACACTTTTATGACACTTTGATGTAATGCACGGCCAACTATAGCTGCAATCCTATTCTTTGAGTTCACACTGACTTCTCTTGTCTCTGGATCCTGACAAGTTAGCAAAAGTTGGTGTCCACTGAGAGCACTTACAGCTAAAAGTTCACCGGATTTATCAGAATGTTTAAACTACAGCCTTTAAAGTGCCTTGTCTCCTAGTTGTTTAAACATAACAGAAACAGAGAGACGTGTAATGGTCTGTGACAAGTGACAGAAAAGCTATTTCACACCGCTGTGAAAAGGTGGTGCGCTGATCTAGGCTAATGTGACGCATTGTCTTCCTCGTTCATTTCAGTCAGTTTAGCAACCCAAAGGGAATTCAACACCCAAATACACTCTTTTTGTAGTCCACAAGGGTATTTTATTCTGAATTTAATTGGGTTATTTCTGTGAAGTTGAAGACTTTTTCATCCGCATATATGGAAGATGGTTTGATTTGGATGCTTTTTCCTTTGACAGGTGGTAATGCCATGAATGTGTGTACGCTTTTGACACAAAGGTTCACGGAGTTCACAGAATTTTGGAAGTGCATTCTAGGTTTTGTTTAAAGAATAGCGTATTCTTTTCAGTGTAAAAGTACAGTATACTGTGTGCTGTATGGATATAGTGCGCTTTTTACCAATATAGAGCAAATCAGACAGGAGAGTAGATTAACATCCACACAAAGTGCGCAAATCGGTGGGCGGGGCTTAAAAGGCAGCAATATAGAAGCAGGCATCTTCTGAGGAGGCGGTGCTTATCCACACTATTACATCATAGAGTGGTACTGTCATTTTGACAAACTGGCTTCAATATAAGCAGTTTTCAGACTAACGAGAAAGTTTTAAGTTCTGAAATGTATGTTTTTGATTTAGTTCATGATCACTTTTTAAACGAATGTGAAAGCTAATCGGTTCATGTGCCGCTTGAAGTTCAAGCAATGAAAGTACATTCTCTGTCTTGTCTGTTGGTGTGTTGTCAGTTTCCTCTTATATTTGCATATTTATGTAATTTTCACTGCATGAGGACATGATGTGTGGCTTGAGAGAGCCATGGTTTGGCGAACACAACAGTAAGAAGGGTGGGAAAGTCTTTGGGAATGATCAATTTGAGTATATGGTTGAATTTGGAGTTATTTAAGTACACGTTCTTTCTAATGTGCCTAAACAAATGTACAATTTCTTACAGTGTCTATCTCAGCCCCCGTTACTAATGCATTTCCCTGTCATGAGTTCTCTCAGCTATGCCACCCTAAACCTCAGTCCTCCGAATGTGTTTCACAGAGCGAAGGATAAGAAACGAGCTGTACTGGAACAGCATGAGCCTCCATTCTCATTATATCGGTGTCCTCTTCTGTTTTAAGCCTCCAATATATATATATATATATGTATATATATATATATGTATATATATTTTTTTTTTTTTGTGTTTTGACATGTTGTCATAACAAGTGGAATGACTGACAACTCAGAATGACACATGGAAGATCTGAGACACAAATTCAAGGGCTTTGTGGCCCTTTCATCAGATTTAAACATTTCACCTTGTCACTGGAACTTGTTTTCAAGTAAAAATGTTTCATAGGATGTGCCACAGCTTTGATGTATCCTTTAGAAGTGCACACTAAATGTCTTGCACTTCAACACTCTGGACCGTTTTGCTATCAGAATAGTCATACATATATTTCAGATTTTTTTTACAATCATAATATTTACAACAGCATGTTTGGTTATCTTACGAAAACAAGAAACACTGTTTAACTCTGTTACACGCCATTACCATCATTGATTTCGTTGACTAGACAAGCTTGTCCTGTAGTGTGCAGTAGTAACAGTTAATGGTTGGGTCTAGGGATTGGACTGTTAGACAGGTATGTTGTTCCAGGACCAAAAGATGCTGATCCAGGAACATGTCCTACTTGGCAGAATCACGGCCATCACCGCTGCTTCTCTACCGTTCTCTGAATCCAACACTAACCCACTGCCTTAACAACTGAGGCGGTCAGGAGCCAATGGCAGCTCTGTTTTGTGGTTGAGAGGCACAAAGCTCTGGGCTTCTTGTCAAACAGACAGATTTTGCTGGAGCTGGAGCCAAATTGAGCTGTCCTCTGCCAAAAAGGAAGTTGATTAAAAATGACAGCAACAGCTCTCAAAGCTCTCACCTACTACAGATTTGCTCTGAAACGCAAAGTCGAGACCCTATAACAGAATAAGCTTCTGTTTGCTTTCTTAGAATATTAAATTCATCTTCATAACTGCTGCTTTTAAAGGCATAGGACAATTTAAAAAATGTCCTCTCGCTTTCAAGCTTTATAATGGCAGTCAATGTGGGTTGAGATGTTGAAGCCCTAAAAAGGAGAAGGGTCTAGCTGCAGACGTGCACACATGCGCACTGTTTTAAGTGCATGCACAGGCCACTTAACATGACACGCAGGATTGAACTGTCACACAGAAATTATTGTAAGTATATTAATGCTATGCGTTATAGATTAAGTTAACGTAAACGTGTTGTTTTTAATTATTACGTAAATGTTATTGTAAAAATATCCTCATATTTATCTGACACTGTATATCCCGCACCCTAGGCCTTTCGATGTTAAGAGACCACTGCAATTTACTTCTAAATCAAGCTTTTCATGCCAGTCTTTGTTAAATTTTTACACAAACATACTTCATTCTGTTTATTGAGGTACTTATTTGGTGAGCGCCTGAATCCAAATGTATTTAACGGGAAAAGAATAAAAAGCACTGTTGTAATCAACACTATCCTCTTGCAGTGTGACCAGTTGGATGGTAAAAAATGCTAGAAGTCTTTCAAAAGTAATTAGAAATTTACAAATGAGATCACTAAACATGCCAAAAACAGTGAAGAGAAAGCTTTTGAGTCAAGAAAAAAGGCCTTAATGCTAGCTTTACTGGCACAAGGATTCAGAGAGCGTCAATTGTTTTGTATTGGTGTTTTGGTGAGGTTAACAGTTTTAAGAATAAAACCCAAAAGAAACAGATTTTTCTGCAGTGGTCTCTTATTTTTCTCCAGAGCTGTAGGTAGGCCTATACGTGGTGGTGGGCCGGCTGGACCATAAAATGCCAGGGCCGATTTTTCCTCCCAGTCCAGCCCTGCAGTGAACAACTGGCTAAAGCCAGAAACATGCTAACACAGAGGCAGAGCCTGGGCAGTGTGTCATACCGTTTCGAAATAAGGGAGACCATTTAAGTTTTTGGGGAGGTTCAAAATCAATTTTTATCCTTGTTTGCACACTGCTAAGACACATTTATATGCAAACAAAAAAGCTCATTTGCATCCAATGTCCCCTTTAAGTATCAAAACCACACAAACAGGCTTATCTTACTTCTGAAGGCAAAAACATAAGTCTATACAAATGAGGACAGAATATATAAACTTGTCATGCATAATGCACAAAGAAAACCTTTTGGATATGATAGTCACCTGGTGAGGGGTAAGTTCCACTCCTGTGGTCGCATCAACTAACTGGAACGTCATGGCAAAGTTTTGATGGCTGTCTGCCATAAAAGATGTTTTGGCTTTAGTTGGATATTCCACTCTGAAAAATAGAGTTTGACACATATATGCTGGCTTAATTACACAATGAAAAGAAAACTAATCAAATAGATTCTGACAGAAATTAAACTACCTGGTGGTTTTGGGCCCAATGCTCTGGTCCTTGTCCACAACGGACAAATCCATGTTGTTGATTGCAACTTGGGTAGAGACCTTTACTTTGAGCTGAGAAATTAAAAGCAAACAAGTTTCAAACTATAGCTTTAAAACAACATCACCATAAGAAATGATTTCAATCCATTAGAACGGTCACTCGTAAGTGTGAATATGCTGGAAGAAAGAAAAAACTACAGCCATTACAATAATTGTGCCTTTTTTGTTATTTGTTCAGTGAAAGAACAGAAAATCTCCACAGTAAATGTGACATGCTTTTGACCTTGTAATTGTTCACTGAACAGTCAGAGCAATTATCCTTCTCTAGACCAATTAAACGTGAATGTTGTTTGAATGAGGAAATGAATCACAGTTCATTGCATCGATTAAGAGTTAAACGCTGAGGTCAACTCACTGAGGTCAGGCAAAGGCATGTCAGATACGAAAAGATAAACAGATACACACAACTAAACTTTGATTTTCCTAGCATGTTTCAAAGATTCAGTTAAGTACCTCAACATGGTTGGCAACAAATCGGCTGTCACCGGCGACTGCAACAGAAAACTGATAGTAGCCACTCGCTGGTTGGCTGGCCATGAAGTTCAGCTCAAAATTCCCACTGTGAAGCAAACGACAGTCTTTTTACACAGAAATACATTTCCAAATTTAATTATCAATGCATTTCAGGAAATGATGAACTAGAAATGGAGTGTTTAAATTGTCCTCCTGCATTATTGACAAAAGTTTTTTTTTTTTTTACAAAAAAAAGAAAAAAGAAAAAAAGAAATATATATATTGTGAGGTCAATAAGTATTTGATCTTGCAAGTTCTCATACTTAGAAATCATGGAGGGGTCTACAATTTTCAGCATTAGGTGGATTTCCACTGTGAGAGACAGAATCTGAACAGAACAATCCAGAAATCACATGGTATGATTACTGTGTCAAATAAGTATTTGATCACTTTAGGCAAAACATTTTAATATTTAGGACAGAAGCCTTTGTTAACAATTACAGAGGTCAGATGGTTCCTGTAGTTCTTCAGCAGATTTGCACACACTGCAGGAGGGATTTTGACTCACTTCTCTAGATCTGTCAGGTTTCGGGACTGTCGCTGAGCAACACAGAGTTTCAGCTCCCTCCAAATATTTTCAATTGGATTTAGGTCTGGAGACTGGCTAGGCCACTCCAGAACCTTGATATGCTTCTTACGGAGCTACTCCTTGGTTTTCCTGGCTGTGTGCTTTGGGTCATTGTCATGTT
>JAUCMU010000027.1:7136101-7158242 GCA_032275025.1 Enteromius treurensis | reverse complement strand
GTGCAGACAGGTGTACAAAACAGGTGATGACACTGAACTAAATGAGGGAGAAACCAAAATGACACAGACAACGGGGGAAGACAAGACTGAACAGGAACAGAATGTTACAAAATTAGTCTTTAAATTTGTTTAGGCATGCAGTGAAAAAAAGTGTTTCATTGGCTATGGGTGATGTTACAAAACAATATTTAATATGAAGATGGAATCTTTACATGTCATTTTAACAATGCTTCTTTAAAACGAGAGATACATGGAATACGACTCACAAAACTGAGAAGAATATTTCAGAGGAACAGAAACTATTTTTCACTTCTAATTTTAAATGTATGCTTATATGTACTTCGGAATTATAATGTTAAGGTTTCAATGTTATCACGACAAACATGATAAACTTGTGCCATATTTTTTCCACTAACAGGAAGTGCCTTTTCACGTATGACATGCATCCTCAGGAAAAGTGCCAGTTACCTTAAAAAGGTAGTACTTAAGGTAACAGGCTCACACTTCATATTTGTGTTTTAGGTAGATGAAACCAATCATTTCACCCTTAAAAATGCACCAAAGAAGCAGGAGGTTTGGTCTATACATTGTTGCCGTTGTTCAGTATACAGTATTATTTATCCTCTTTTGCATTGTCGTGACGGATCTCAAGACTGCCAGTCAGTGGTGCATAGAGAACTCTGGGGATCCTCTTGGATCAGTTCAGCTTCCTCGTATACTGTGCATGGAGGATGAAGAAGCTGCTGAGGCCTTGGAACAGTTCATCAAAGACGATCTTGTTAAGGCCCTGATATTTGATTTTGAATCTGCAGTACATGCATACATTTTTAAAGAATGTGGTGAATAACATGCATCTGAAAATCTTTTGTCAAACAGAAAATTGAAAAACTTAATTGTCCATTTATTTTGTGCACTAAAATAGTTCTCTGTCTAATCTATCCATCTGTCTATCTCTAATCTGTCCATCTCTATCTTTAAGATATCCATCTGTCCATCGATCTCTATTCTGTCCATCAATGTTTGAAATTGTGCTTATTTCCTCCTTTCATTATATTTAAGGATATTTTCTGTATTAACATTTTTTAACAACAGCAACTTTAAATTACCCACACACGACATATTTCTGTTTTATTCAACGATCAACAACTGCTGTGTGTTGAATTAATTTCTGGTGTGTCAGTTGTGGAGAGAATATTAACATTGAATGTGACTATAGCAGACTGATTATTTAATTTATTATGAAATGTTGTGAACATAACTTTCTCGTTTCACAATAAAAGGATATAAACTGGTGTTTGTTAAGCAATCATTTCTATAAGTCATTATAAAGTACTTTTATATGTATGTGTATGTACTGTATATATTTTTCATTCTGCAATACATTTAATTAGCATATAATTAAGTAAAACAGTTTAGAAAGAATTTGCTGAGTTATCTTTAATGTTGTGCCTTTAATTTGTAATTTGACATAATTCTGCCTTTGACCGACCCGCTGCAAAGAGCTGAAAACGCATGCGCGTTATTGCGCATGCGCAGCTGAGAGTGCATGCGTCTGCAGCCAGACCCTTTTGCTAAAAAGTGCATCCAAAGAAGGCTTTTATTAACCTCCCGGAGCTTTATGATTAATCAATGCGCATTTTTGGTCTTCAAAATCTCTTGCTTAAAACTTTCTTAATAGAACTCTGACTTGTATTCGTCTGAAAGACATGTTACACGTGGCTAGGGGGTGAGTATTTCATATTTGAGTGAACTATCCCTTTAATTCTTATTATTTGCTTTCTGTAAGAGCAACATCCATTATGACAGGAGAATCATCTCTACTAATTCCCTTATTAACTGATGTGAGTCAATTAACTTCACAGCTGCGAGGAACAGTTTTGTCTGGCATATGGATGTTTCTTTGCTGAAAGATTTGCATTTTAATTAAAAATCAACTAATATATATTTATCTCATGAAGTGAATCACAATGTATTTCGCATATTGCACATAATCCACATTAATGCCCATAAACAAAATGCGAAGTGTACATGAACAGATGTCTGGGATCCATTACAGACCCATAGGTTAATTATACTGCAACATCTGGTCTTCTTGCCATCATAGGGGTCCTTACCGGTGAAAGAGGGCTAATAATATACGTGAATGACTAAGGAGGATATATACAACATCACTGCCTGTGCACACTGTAAAAATCGCCTGCAGACACAAGACCACCTCACAGCGCTTAACCATGACAAGCAGCATAACAGCATAAACAAGAGCAGAGTCTTATAACAAAAAAAAAATATTTATATATATATATATATGAATATATGTATAACTTATATATACACATATAATTGCATTCTTTGAAGTACTTCAGCATAAATCCATAAATATGATAATATCCAGCATGAACCTGCTAACCTCTTAATGTTTGAAGTTTTCACGCACTCTGTGCTTATGGTTTCATTCCTTTTCTCAAGATGTTGCTGAGACGGAGATTGTGAAGTTTCATGAGGATTACAGACCTTGTGAGAAGATTGGCGTCTTTTCACGGCCCCTTGGAATCCTTAAAGGAACAGTTCACCTCTACCGTCACAGCGATTCTCGAGTTAACGGCTCACTCGAGGTGGAGATTATCTTTAAGTGACTTGGTCTGTTACTCACACAGATCTATTATATGATTTGAGAATATAGATTTATAGGGTTATGTGGAGTACTTTTATCTTTTTATGGTGCTTTTGTTGCCCTTTTGGCAGTCTCCTCTCACTGTAATACCATGAATTGACCAGACTTTAGTGTTTCTCCTTTTGTACTCCACAGAGGAATAAAGGGAAAAAAGTGAGTAAATTATAAAAGAAGTGTTTCTTTAGGAACCTCTGAGTATGCTAGCATTTGGAAATGTAGCTGCTTTCGGGCAGAGAGGGACAGCTTTATACCAGCTGACACACTTAAATGTGTCCTCATGCGCCACAGGGTCTCTGTCCGAGTAGCTGACCCACACACATCCTGTCCAAAAATCAAAAAAAAAAAATTCACTTCTTGCACTATTATCAGCCTAAATTTTTGTTAAAGTCCCTCTAGCATGACGTCAACATGAAAAATTAGCAAGTTGCACACCCACTAAACCTGGGAAAACTTGATTTTCGCATTGGTCTAAATGAAAATGCTAATTTTTTTGCCACAAAGTGCCGCTTTTAGAGCATTAAAAGCTCATAAACACTGTGCATATTATAAGTCAATAAAAGTTTTTTGACCTTCTAAAATCACAAACTTTGGTGTTGTTTTTGCAATCATTGTCAGTGATTATTGGGCTTGATGCTTCTCCTTTCCCTAACTCCGTTTTTGGGTTAAGATGGCCTTATTTTAACAAAGATGCAGTGTGTCTTTAACACGTGCTGACACACACAGGGAGAGACCAGTAAAGCCTCAATGAGCAGAGCGCCAGCTATTAACCAGTGTGTAATGGAGAGCTCAGAGACACACCTGTGTGTCATTTATCTTCCACACGCCATATTCCATCCGTGCTTCAGACTTCCATCCCTTGCAAATATTTTTATCCCTCAAATCCTTCATAATAATACAATTTCCCTGTGAAAACCCAGCATGTTCCACCTGGTTGCCTTTAATTTTGCAAGGTATTAGCTTTAAATCGTTGAAATGTTGGATTCAGCTGTGCTGTCATAAGTTTTGGGTGGTTGTGCATGAACAGCATATAGGAACTGGGCCAGTACTGATTCATTTAAAGGGATAGTTCATCCAAAACTGAAAATCATTCTAGTCTCAGAACTGTATGATTTTTGGTTCCCATTCAGTTTCAATGTATGGAAAAAGAGCTGCATGAACACTCTTCAGAATATATCTTATTGTGTTCCTAACTATATTATGTCTACAGTATATTATGTCAAAGTTCTATATATTACAGTAAGTTAAATATTTAGTATACCCAACTTCTTTTGCATACAGTACATAAAGCAATATTTACTATTTAGCAAATATCAAGTGCTTGATTGTTGCAAATTGTATCTGTATCGCACAGCTCTGAAGCATATATAACCTAAGTATGTCTAACTTTATATACTCTCATAAAATATTTATTTAATGATTAATTTTAATGCTGTCAAATAATTTAATTTCCATTATTACATCAAAAAAAAAAAAAGATTTAGTTTACATTGTGTTTATATATAATAATATATCATATATATATATATATATATAATATATTTCAAACATATTGACGTATATAGACCTATATTCATTTCATTTATATTAGATATAAATATATTTTATATATAAACCTAATATTTTTTCTTAAGTATTTTACACAGTAGGCTAAATATACACAGTACTATATGTAAAAACGTATTTTGGATGCCATAAATAGCAATTAATACTTAAGTGCGTGAAGTTGAGGTATTATAAACATCGTGATTGTAAAGCTGCTTTGAAACAATGTATGTTGTGAAAATATGCGTAATATGAATAAATTACTTGTTCTAAGAAAGAGAATCAGGTGAATAAATAATGAGAAAAATTGACGTTTATGTTCCTTTGACTTGCATATTTATATGGGCTATAATGGTTGGTCACTGCTGTGCAAAACAACTTATAAGCAAACTTCTTTTTTGGCTGGGATTGGGTGCTAGCTGGAGCACAGCAGGTTGCCCTACTTAAGCTAATGAGAATGAATTAAACGTTTTTTCATTTCTTTCACATGCTCTGAAACTTTGTGAAGCAAAATTGAGAAGAGCGTTAAACCGGATGAAAAGCTTCTCATCACTCTGCAGTTACTACATTTCCAGAGACAGGTAAAAAGCTAGTGTGTTTGGAGCGGCTAATGCTTCAGTAAATCTTCACCGCCGGCCTGACAAGGATAACACTGCGATTTCCTTATTTCATAACCGGAGTCATTTTTCAGCTTCAATAAACTCTACCTTTAGTTACAGTTTCCCGATTGAGCGGCATAATATGACAGGTAATCTAGTATTAAAAATGTTCCCTCCATTTAAGATTATGATATCTCTAAAGTTTAAGCTTCACTTTGGAGAAAGTGCGTTTTTAAAGTGTCATCAATATCAGCCGGTTGTCAGTTTCCTTTTGGGCTTAACTTTGAGGTCAGCTTATCCTGTGCTCCTGTGACTGATGTCTAGAGAATAATCCCAGCACGCTCCACAAAAGTGTGTGTGAGTCACTGATTCAGCCCCTGTGTCTGTGAGTCAGCTGGTGGAAGAATTTAGAGGACACTCAGGCCGAGAAATGAGGGGGATTTTAATTATCACATCATTATATCACTGTGTGTGCTGTGCGCGTGAGATCGAGTGAATTGGTTTCTGTTGTGTTGTGTTAGTTATGTGGTCTGATGCGATGGGTCATAACACGCTCAAGATGTTCACTGTGAAGAGGAGCGTGTGAGTTTAGAAATCTTTTGGATCAATGTATAGGAAAGATTTTCAATACTGCTGCATGGTCATTTGTTTTAGCTGTCATGGAGGACTGTAGTGTGGTTTTCTTGAGCTTCAAAATAAAGTTTCCAGCTAAATAAAAATAATAATAAAAAATAATAACTGAAGAACCTCTTTTGCTTACTTCTTGCAAGTTACTCATTACCAAGTTGTTTCGTACTTTTTCTTCTGTTGGCTGAAAAAGAAAACATTTTGAAGAATTCAAACTTGTTTTTTAAACAATAGACAATGGACAGATTAGCATGAGAAAATATATAAAATGAAGAGAATGATCTGCCATTTTTTTTTCTTATTGTTTCTCTTTTTTATTTTTATTTAATTTTCTTGTTAATTGTTAATTGTTATTTTATCTTTATTGTTCCTTTTAGTTTTGTATTATTTTAGCTCTATATTTTTTCTCTCTTTTTCATTAGAATTTATATAAGCGTTGTGAATACTATTTAATGTTCTTAATGCATGTTATTGATCATATTGTAAATGATTCATTCACGCGTGTTTATTTTTTAAGCAATTTTTTTTACAGTAATTATTTTAATTTAAGATGTCAATAAATCACAGACTCCTCCCTGTATGCCTGACTTCTCCAATCATTTTGTGCTCATAAACCCTGTCCTTTTTTTATAATCAACTGCAAGCTATCATTCAGATATACCTCTGTTTAATAAAAAAATGGTTTTGTTATTCAGTCTCATGTCACAATACAAGACATTTTTGTTACTATTTTAGTCACATCGTAACCTGAAGCAAAATAAGAAACTAGATGTTGCTTACTAAATCTAGTAAAATGTTACAGTATGGTTTGTGAAAAATCTGATTTCATATTAGTGTTTTTCAAGCATGGCCATTTTAAAGCATCATAGGCTGACCATTCATTTTATCATGTCTGTGACTCAGAATCATGAAGCCCGCTCTTTGATTCACGCTGGTAAACATGATCTCTGTGTGCTTTGATGAATGAGTAGGCTCGCTCCTTTGTCAGTTCTCTCTGGGCTCTGAAGGGGGGGTTCATATTGTGCTGATTGCTTTGCTCCTTACTGAAATGTTTTCTTGTGTGTTTGTGGTGGTCGTTATTTTCTATCCATTTCCTGTGCTTTTTTCTTATCAACACTTATTAAGTTTCCAGGGTCGAGGTGTTTGTGGCTTTCCTCTTGTGCTCGCACAAACACACGCACACATTTAAAGTTCTGTCCAGGGACAGCTGACTATTTTTTGAAAAAGAAAGACTGCTTTAGCCACAGAAGTTGATATAATTTCATGTTAAACATTTTTTTTTAATAAAATAATAATACACTTATATAGCATGCTTTAGCTTGAAAATCTAATGCCTCAGTACTGACTCAAAGTGTTTACTCATTGATTGCTGTAAAATGAGTGACGAGGCTGAATGAACCCTTATATTATAAAAAAGTAGAGTTGATTTTTAACTAGTGACTTTTTTATGGGCTTAAAAGCATGCTCCCTTTGACGTCACAGCTCAGAGTATCACCAGTGAAGGACTTGAGACTGTGTGTTCTTGTGTTGTCATTCACCAATCAGTGTTTTTCATTACATAATTTTCATGTGTTAGCAGAATAATTAGTCACATGATGTTTGCAAGATTAGTACAGGTTACTGTGCATGTACAGTATATGTCAAACAATGTGTTATTTCTCTATATTTTCAAACAATAAAAGTGTCTTTCCCTTATCACAGGCTATCAAATATAATTACTTACAAAGATATTCAGATGGATGGATGAGTGGGTGGATGAAAAGGGTGATGGATGGATTTAAATTGCTGAATGATGAATGACTGGGGGGATGGATGGATGAAAGGATGGATAGATGATGGTGTGGACCCACAGGTGAATAAATGGGCCAATGGATGGATGGACTTATGGTTTGTTAGACTGGAAGGACGGACGGACAGATGGATGAATAGGTCAATAAAAGAGTTGATGGTTGAATGAACGGGGTGAAGGAAAAATGGATGGATGGATGGATGGATGGATGGATGAATGGGTGGATGAAAAAATGGATGGGTGTATGAATAGGGTGAAGAAAGGAAGGATGGATGGAAAGATGGATAAATAGGTGGATGAAAAAATGGATGGGTGTATGAATGGGGTGAAGAAAGGATGGATGGGCAGATGGATGAATAGGTGGATGAAAGAGTGGATGGGTGAATGAATGGGATGAAGGAAGGATGGATGAAAAGATGGACGGGTAAATGAATGGGGTGAAGGAGGGATTGGAGGTGATAGATGAATGGATGGATGAACAGACGGATGAATGTGTGGATGAAAGAATTGATGGGTGAAGGATGGATGGATGGATAGGTGGATGGATGGGTGATGAATGAATCGGTGGATGGATGATGGATAGATTTATGTGTTGGTGGATGGATGACTGAAGGAGATAATTCATGAATGGGTGGATAAAGGGAAGGACTGGTGGTGGATAGATGGTTGAAAGAGGAATGGAAGGATGTATAGGTGGATGAATAGATTGATAAATGGATGTGCTGATGGATGAATGGGTGGGCTGAATCATGGATGGGTGGATGAATGAATGAAGGAATGGATGGATGAATGAGTGGGGGATGGATGCATAGATGGATGGTGGGATGGATGGATGGACAGATGAGTTGATGGATGGATGAAAGGATGGCTAATGAAAAGATATAGATGGACAGATAATTCTAGGGCTCTGCTGTCTGCTTGAAACTCATTGCAGAAGTTCTTTCCTCGTGTTTAGAAACAGCAGTGATATTCCCTGATGACTGCTCCTGATCCGCGCTCACCTGCGGCTGAATGACAGGAGAGCTGTAGGCTGGACCCGCTGACTAATGACTCCAGCGCTCACTCACTCACTCAGTGTCTTATGGGTTAATTCATGTTCTGTGAGGAATCTATCTGCTTCTTTCTCATAGGAACCGTCTATTTCTAGTTTTGAGACCGTTATTGCCCACCAACAGCTCGTGGACAACAATATCCAGCTGGAATGCTGATTTGACAGCGATGTTTATTGATTGTTTTACGAGGCTAATGTGTGTGTTTGGCAGTCGAAATCTATGAGCAGCTTTTTTGCGATGTGAATCAATTAATCTCGGCAATTATGAGCTGGAATTCTCTTAAGATCATGGAAGTACAGAAGAATCCAGGGACTCATTAGAGCTGATTGGAGTTGGAGGAAAAGTACAACTGGTTTTATTGCTTTCGCTTGGAAGTCGGACGGCTTTTTCCCGGATAACAATCAGGATATCTGGCTATTCGCACCAAATGGCTAAAAATAACACTCTGCATAATCGCGAATGAGACCTGGAAAAAATTCCTCACAATTCAGCGACAATCCATGATCCATATTTCAGCAGCGGGATAATCTGGATCCTGTAGCGACATCGGCTCGGATCATCAGCTGTCTGGATCTGAGGGATCACTTTCACAGATCGCCCATCATCACCACTGAAGGTAAGAGCTTGTGTTTGAGAGTTTATAAATCAAATGTTTGAAGTGGATTTGAGTGACACGAAGGCTTTGATGGGCAGCATGATTTCTGCAGCCTACATTTTCTACACTTTCGCACCTGTTGTTATAATGGCTTTATACAGACTGATCAGTCAAAAGGAAGGTTTATGATTTATTTAGCCTAACGTTACTGTTATGTGCAACTCGACTTGCATCATGGCGTTCAATTATTAATCTTTTTAATCTGATTTTAAATTTCCATTTTTTCCCCAATTATTAATACATTGTAAACCATGATGATGCTGATGATATTATTATTATTATTATTATTATTGCTAATGATAATAATAATAATATTTTTATTTGTTTTTATATTATGCTATTATTATTTTTTATAAGGATTTTATCAATATTTTTCTGTTTACCTTTAACTATGTCTTATTTTAAATGAACTAAACAGCAAATTATTATTATTACTATTAATGTACTAATACTACTAATACTACTACTAATAATTATTATTAGTTATAGCTCTGTTCATTTAAAGGATGTCTTATCATTTTACATTTATTTATTATTTTATTAATCATTATTATTGTTGGTATTAATATTTTTACTATAATTTTTTTCCTATGGATGTGTATTCCAAAAAGCTGTGCAAAACAAAAGCAACATGTATTATTTATCGTTGGCACGCAGATGGCAGTTTCCGGGCAAATTATTCCCCTTAGTCTCATTTAACAAGTCAGGTGGTGCCCAGCCAACACCCCCTTGAGGGAAAAAAAAAGATGGACATGCTAATAGCTAGAGAACCTGGAGGAGCCTGTGCAGTGTGAGAGAGCAGGAGTGACGGTGCGGTCCGGGGGGCTGGTCAGCAGTGTGTGTGTGTGTGCTCTCTATAGAGCTGCAGAGGCAGGACTACTTATGTCACCGAGCCACTGTTATTATGAGCCCATCGATGACACCAGAGTGTGACATGAGGGAGCTGCTGACCAGCTGAAGGGATGAACAAACGCTTGAATGACTGACTACCTGCTCTTGGCTGCTGAAATTTTAAGCAGGGGTTTCTGGGCACTTTATGCTGCTCGGGGAGAGGAGCAGTGCTGGGACGTAGTCAGGTCTGTTGTGCTCCGAGCCCGGAGTGCGCTGTTAGATGGAGGTCACTGTTCTGGATCCGGACCCTCGTGCGGAGGGGTCTGCAGGAGATGGTCCGTGCGTCCCGAGCAGTCCTGGGACAGAGCCTGTTGTGCTTGAGTATCCTGTAGAGTATGATCCGTACGGGTAAGCAACAGGGATCACTGGGATCTTTTGCTGCTTTCACACTTTTTCCCATGTAGGGAATGTATTTAAAACTGCTTTTTTTGGAGTGGTATGTGCTCTGATATTAATGTTAAATGTGTTTTTCTTTAATGAGAGAGGAGAGATGTCCTGCTTTGATACTTCTGTTTTGGTATGTGTGTGTGATCACTGGCTTGATTTGTATTGATTTTAATAACTTGAAATGTATTTATGCTCGGGTCTGTCCGTAGGTTGCCTTTGTAAGAGGTTTAGATTTAATAATTTTGACATGATGTAGAATGACATTTTGACACTGGACTTCTTTGCAGTGACTTTGTGAAACACTGCGCCATGTGATTTGATTAAAGGATGCAGCCCTTTCATGTACATTTAATGCTTTTGACTATGGTGAACAAAAAGACGTGGCTGAGTGCAGTTTTTGTATTGATTAATTAATATATTATGGTATTCAAGAAACTTTTTTTAAAATTATACTTAATTGCAATTCATGGCTGTTTTCTAGGAAACTTAGAATTTGATTTGGCACTGCTGGATTGGAAAGTTTTGCCCGTAGTTGAACATGTTGTGATCAATTCTGCATCCACCTCTTAGTTACACTCTTTATGTCCAGACACTCCATTATCCATCCAGAACAGAACAATCTGTTTGTCATGGTTAGTTGACATGACATGTCAAACAGTGTCCTATAATCTGACATGCTGTAGTGGACCTAAAACTATTTAACTGTTATTTTAAATAAAAACTGATCTAATTCTGTATAATCATTATAAATGCGACTACATTGAACATTTGTACTTTTATCCGAGACTTTTTAATATTTTTTAAAAAAATACTTCAACTTTGTTTTTTGATTTGCAGTTGTCATTTACACACAAAAGAGTGGCAGGTAAATTATTCATACTTTCCCCTGGACATTCTCAGATTGTCAGGCTTAGCCCGTGGGATTCTGGGTTTGGATATATAATAAAAAATGCATAAGGGATACATTTTTGCAGACAAACTCTGTCTTTTTTGCATGCCATGCTAGAGCGTCTTATCTATAGTTAAAAGGAAACAGCAATGTTAATTTTCCTCACATTTAAAATGTGTATTTATAATTGTGATGTGTGTTGTTTATTAGTTATAAGAATTAATTGCATGTATAGCAAGAGTTATTTCATGAGCTATTTTAAAGCAGCAAAGTACATCAACCATCAACAAAGTGGGACCATTAGAAAACAAGAAGTTGATTTGAATGCTAATGAACCTGGAGGCACTGTGATAATTACCTTAATTAAAATTGCCCACATAAACAGTTCATCTGTGGTGTTTCCCTTTCGGGGACAATGATTTATTAGGCCAATTCAGCTCTACTTGTGCAGAGTGTTGACATATAGTGCTTTACAGTCCTTTACACAGTACCCTGTAAAGATGGAGAAATAAAAAGCTAAATATTTGGTAATAATGAGCTTTCACATTGAAAATAATTACAGACAACAATTCATTGGGGTGAAACATTGCACCAAAGGCTAATTATAATCGTTTACTTTTATTAATCATTTTGGATGTTATGGTAGATTAACGAGAACTCAACTGAAGACAATATTTTCATAGAATGCATGTCTGTCCATTTTTATAGTAAATTACAATTTTAAGGGTCTGTGAGATTTTTTTCCCTTTTTTGAAAGAAATTAATAATTTTATTCAGCAAGGACACGTCAGGAGAGTTTGACAACTTAATATATATATATATATTTTTTTAATTAAAAATCAATACTATCTACTTCATTCTTCCTTCAGGCCCAAGCTTTAATTTTAAGATCTCGAGAAAATGAATGCATTCACATCTCCACTTTTAATAGAGACATTCTGGACTTGAACCAGAGAGATTTTAAGCTACTCTATGGCCATTAAAGGCTTTGCACATCCCAATCAACTGCCCCATTAAAGCAAACCCCAGTCTCCTACATTCGTCCCAAGGCAGCATGCATATTTTACAAGGGTGTACCATCCATCATGGGATACAGTTTGTCCTTCAGCAGACTGCTACTACGAGCTCAAGCTGTATGTGTTTTACTCTGATTTGGTAACTGGCTGTAGCCCAGCACATACTGTGATTGTGGGCTCAGGTCCCAAAGCGTAGTCTGTGATCTGGAACCTCCTGCCCCTTCATGCTGACAGCTGCTTCGAATGGCTTTTCTTTCTTTCTCTTTCTCTCTGCTGACGGTCTGGTGGTATTTAACCTGCTGGGTGACCACATTGTCCCCATGAGAGCTTTAAGTTCCTGTACAGGACACCAGCAGTTCAGCATCACAGTCTGAAGGAAAGGCTGCTTTTAGCTCTGCTGAAGGAAGTCAATCTCTGTAAATCAGCATAACACAACAGACAAGAGAGAGATTTGTAAGGTC
Source organism: Enteromius treurensis (assembly GCA_032275025.1). Classification (NCBI taxonomy): domain Eukaryota; kingdom Metazoa; phylum Chordata; class Actinopteri; order Cypriniformes; family Cyprinidae; genus Enteromius; species Enteromius treurensis. The sequence continues at coordinate 7,145,663 of JAUCMU010000027.1, read as the reverse complement.
CACTCACTTATTTAAAAAGTATTTTACTAATAAATAGATACATTTTTAATAAATCAATTTGGAATTTAAAAAAAAATCATTTTACATGATTTTTATTTTCAGGTAAATGCTTTCTTTCAGAATTTCTATTCAACAAATTCTAGACTCAATGTGTTACTGTTTTCACAGAAATATTAAGCAGCACAGCTGTTTTTAACATCGTAAATAATAAGAAATATTTCTTGAGCAACAAATGAGCATATTAATTTCTGCAGGGTCAGATCACATGGCACTCAAGACTGGAGTAAGACTTTGCATCGTACAGTAAATGTAGGTGACTTTGTTTCTTTAGTAGAACTTTACACATTTTTTTTTTAACTGAGCTGTTACAGTCTGTCAGTCATATAATTCCAGTCAATGGGACTCACAGCTTTGAAAGTAAAAAAAACATACACAAACAAAAGCAAATTAGACCCTGCAGCTCATGACAATACATTGATCTCTCAAATGGACCACTGACACTCTATCTACAATCTCAATTAGGAGTTTCAACGGTCCATTTGAGAGTTAGGTGGCGGTAATGCATAGATAAGTCTGCGATCCTTTGTAAGATGATGATGCGCTGTTGTAAATGAGTTTTTCGGTGCACAAACCGATCGTTTCTTGTCTTTGCACATCAATGTATCATCACAAGCTGCAAGGTTTAATTTGCTTTTATCTATGTATGTTTTTTTACTCTCAAAGATTGTGAGTTGTGGCTTTTTTCCCCCCACATCAAACTACACTCCATACACCGTAACGGCAAATCAAAAACATAACTGTCAGAACTTTGTATATTTTTTTAAACCTGATAAAAGTACGTTACATAAGTATTCAAACCCTTAACTCAGTATTTAGCTGAAGCACCTTTTAAACCTCAAGTTGTATTAATATGATGCAAGCTTTTGGCAATTATCTGTCATTCTTCACCTGACCAGTTCGCTTTCTTAGGTACTCTCAGGTTAGATGGGGGCAGAAACACATTTTCAGGTTTCTCCAGATGTATTTGATAAGGCCATTCACAGAACTGTCTATAAGCCACCCTTGCTGTGTGCTTGGAGTTACTGTCCTGTTGGAAGGTGAACTTTCTGCCCAGGTTGAAAGATATCTCTACTGTATATTTTGGTGCATCAAGCTTTTCTGTTTCTTCTCTGTTGCGTCCCCCAGTTCCTGCTGCTAAAAAACAGCTGCAGCTAAGGCTGCTTCCAGCACACTTTACTTTTGGGATGGCACTCTGCAGGTGATGAGCAGTTTCTTTCAAACATGGTGCTTGAAAGTAAGCTTCATTAGACCAGAGAATCTTGTTTCTCACAGTCTGAAGGTCCTACAGGTGATTCTTTTGGCAAATTCCAAGTGTTTACATGTGTCTCAACTGAAGAGAGGATTGAGTCCTGTCAAAACATCAATGAAGTGTTGCAGTGATGTGTGCTCTGTAGATTCCTTCTATCTCCGCATATAAGCATGGAGCTCAACTAGAGTGGCCATCAGCCTTTTGGTCACCAGTATAGCCAAACCCACTCTCTATTAATTCCCCTGTCTGGTCAGCAGGACAGCTCTATAGGAAGAGAGGTTGTTCCAAACATCTTCCGTTATACTGTAGATAAAGTGAACCTTCAATGCAGCAGAATTGTTCTGAACTCTTCCCCAGATGTGTGATTTCATGCAATCCTATCTCAGGCAGTTGTTTTCGACCTCAGGGCTTGGTGTTTGCTCTAATATGTATTTTCATCTGTTATACCTTTGATGAAGATGTGTGGCTTTCCAAATCAAACCCATTCAATTGAATTTGCCACAGGTTAACTTAATTCAAAGTGTGGTAACATTTACAAGCAATATGAATGTTCCTGAGCTAAAAATCAACTGTCACAGAGAAGAGCATGAATACTTATGCTATATAATAAGAAAAAGTTATATATAATAGACAAAATTATATGTCACTTTGGACCACAAAACCAGGCATAAGTAGCATGAATATTATTGTAGCAAATGCATTGTATGGGTCAAAATTTTTGATTTTTATTTTATGCCAAAACATTATTAGGATACAAAGTAAAGATCATGTTCCATAAAGATATTTTGTAAATTCATCAACTATACCATAAATATATCAACCCAATTTTGGATTTATAAAAAATGCTATGTATTAAAAGTTATTTTTATCCATATTTAATGTTGGTTTTTTTACATTCAGATTTGTTTTGCACTTTCAGATTCCATATTTTCACATAGTTGTATCAAATATTGTCCTATCCTAACAAATACATTAAGGGAAAGCTTATTAATTCAGTTTTCAGATAATGCATAAATCTCATGGGGCAGGGTCACATATATAGCGTATAGTATAGCGCAGTATATATGCTGTTAAGCAGACAAACCTATCCGTAATAAAGTCTATCAGTATTTAATGAGCCAGTCTGCTCTCTAGACATTTTTTTTTTTACATCAGATACAGAAAAGCCCATATCTGTCAACCAGAAGTTACTCAACCTCTCTAAGTAAAATTCTGTGCTCAGTTGTGCTTTCTCTGCCACTTTAACTCTAAGCCTAATCTAGACAATTTTACATTGTTGAAAGCATGATTTATATTTACTTTGGGATGTATTTTAATAACGGCTAGTGCATGGTTGGCGGCTGTCATGTGGGCCTTGAGCCAGGAACTACAGTAAAGCCTTCAGTGGGTTTGTTTGTGGGAGTACTTGATACGCACAGAATCTATCTTGATCTGTGAAACGGCCTGCAAGATGTGGAGTGCTGTGCATTGTGAGTGGGTTTTGACACTCAAGCCCGTTTTTAAAGCTCACTTTTTCGAAAGGCACTCACTTCATACTAATCAACATGAAGCCCAATTACTGAGAGAAACTCTGTCTCACATCTCTATCTGACGCCATTGTATTAAAATGATTCCCATGGCTGTTACTGTGCTGAATAATTAATAGAGAATTTTTGCTCATGCTAACCATGACATTTAGGAAATGAGAGATTTACATATAAAGAGCAATTCCAGTTTGATTTGTGGTCATTGTTATGTTGACCTCTTGAACTCTGCATGTATTTGTTTAGTAAAATGACTGTTGCTTTGTGTTTGCAGAATTGTTCAGTTTATGTTAGGGATAGGATCAATATACTGCCCATTATGTAGCCATTCAGAGAATGTCATATCGACCTGTATCTGACTGATGAACAGAAATGGTCATTGTTCAGGGTTTCAGATACAAAATCTAGCTAATCTAGCTTTATTTAAAGGAATAATTCTCCTAAAAATGAAAATTCTGTCGTTCACTCACCCACCACAATTAGTTCCAAACCTGTATGAATTTTTTTCAAGGTAGATATTTTGAAGAAAGTTGTAACCAGACTGTTCGTCTTTGACATCCATAGTAGGAAAAAAGTCAATGGTGACCCAAAAAGCCTGGCTACAAACTTCAAAATATCTTATATCTAATATTTTTCATACAGATTTGGAACTTCTCAAAGGTGAGTAAAATATGACAGAATTTAGATTTTTGGGTGAACTGTTCCTTTAAAATTAAAAAATGACAGATTTTTTTATTATTAATCAAATGTTTTGGTTGCACTTTATTTTATGGTGTCCTTGTTACAGTACAATTATACAATTAAATACGCAGTAATATTTATTAACAGCATGTATTTACTAAATGGTTAGCATTTGATTTATGGTTAATTGCTTAAAATGCATAACTCACTGATATCACCATAGTAAGTAACAAATGACACCAAAACAGAGTGTTATTATTGTTTAGTTCATATTAGAAAAAATTGAATTGTTTGGGGCCAGTAAAAAAAACTAAATTATGACAGTAAAGACATTGCAATATTTTTTATAAATATTGTTACAATATAGTTTTCACAGATTAAACAAAAATATTAAGCAGCAGAACAGTTTTAATTATTGTTAATAATAATAAATATTTAGTGAGCAGTAAATCAGCATATTAAAATGATTTCTGAAGGAAAATGTGACTCTGAAGACTGTAATGACTACTGAAAATCCAGTTTCCAATCACAGGAATAAATTACATTTTGTAATTTATTTTAAATTGTAATAATATATTACCATTTTTATATTTTGGATCAAATAAATGCAGCCTTGGTGTGCATATATACATACAGTGAGGTCAATAAGTATTTGATCACCCTGTGATTTTGCAAGTTCTCTTACTTAGAAATCATGGAGGGGTCTACAGTTTTCAGCATAGGCACATTTCCACTGTGAGAGACAGAATCTAAAAAGAAAAATCCAGAAATCACATTATATGATTTTTTTTAACAATTTATTCGGGAATTACTGTGTCAAATAAGTATTTGATAACTTGCATCAAAAAATAGTAATATTTGGTATAGAAGCCTTTGTTAACAATTACAGAGGTCAAACAGTTCCTGTAGTTCTTCGCAACTGTTTTGATAATAACAGAGTTTCGGGAGGAGCGGCGGCCGAATTAATTACAGCTGCGCCGCATCTCCTAATCATCTCCTCGTTACGATCGCCCAATCATATTTTTCCTTCCCACTACAAATAATCCCGCTTTTCTCTCTTCCACATCTCGCTTATGCAACCCTCCCCCTCCCCTTCACCTCCATCAGCTCCACCTTTCCTCCGGGAGGCATCGAGAGTGCGAGCCGGGCTCCGGGCGCCACTAGGGTTCGGGGCCTGCCGTTCTCCCGGCTCGCTTCCCGAACAGCTCGCCAAATTTTCTTTTACTTACCACTCAAATCTTCCCTCGCATTAATGAGAAAGCGTGAACTCGTGAAACCATGTTTGTACACACTGCAGGAGGGATTTTGGCCCAGTCCTCTATACATATCTTCTCTAGATCTGTCAGGTTTCAGCTCCCTCCAAAGATTTTCAATTGGATTTAGATCTTGAGACTGGCTAGGCCACTCCAGAACCTTGATATGCTTCTTACGGAGCCACTTCTTGGTTTTCCTGGCTGTGTGCTTTGGATCATTGTCATGTTGGAAGACCCAGACACGACCCATCTTTAATGCTCTGACTGAGGGCAGGAGGTTTTTGCCCAATATGTCAAAATACATGGCCCCGTTCATCCGCTCCTTAATGCTGTGCAGAAGAACACCCCCAGGGCATGATGCTTCCAGCCCCATGCTTCACTGTATGTATGGTATTATTGGGATTATACTCATCATTCTTCTTCCTCAAAACATGGCGAATGGAGTTAAGACTAAAAAGTTCTACTTTGGTCTTAATCTGACCACAGGACTTTCTACCATAACCAGATGGTCCCTGGCAAACTTCAGACGGGCCTGGACATTGGCTGACTTAAGCAGGGGAACCTTCTGTGCGATGCAAGATTTTAAACCATGACGTCTAAGTGTATTACTGATAGTAGCCTTAGAAACGATGGTCACAGCTCTCTTCACGCCATTGACCAACACCTCCCGTGTAGTTCTGGGCTGATTCTTCACCATTCTTAGCATCATTGATACCCCACGAGGAGAGCTTATTTGACACCGTAATTCCCAAATAAATTGTTAAAAAAATCATACAATGTGATTTCCAGATTGTTCTTTTTAGATTCTGTCTCTCAAAGTAGAAATGCACCTATGCTGAAAATTGTAGACCACTCAATGATTTCTAAGTAAGAGAACTTGCAAAATCACAGGGTGATCAAATCCTTATTGACCTCACTGTGTGTGTGTGTGTGTGTATATATATATATACACACACACACACACACACACACACACACACACATACATACATATATATATATATTCAAAACATTTTTAGAGCTCCTTAACAGCATTTTTTAAAAATAGAAATCTAGCAAAAATATTACAATTGCAATGTTAACATTTATTTGTTCTAAGTAAGGAAAATTAATTAGAAATCATGCTACATTATTATTTATTATTGTTGTTATTATTTTATTTTGAAAATGTTAAAATGTACTATGATTTCCTTAGGTTTAGGGGAAGGGTCAGAGTTCATACAAATCATTATTTTTATAGAAAGTCACCGTAAGACTTTAAAACCCAAAGACAGTGTGTGTGCTACAAAGTACAAAATGAGAAAGTCCTATTGGTCAAAAAGTTCCAGCTGGTTTCCCAGTCTCCTCTGAAAAAAATCTTTCTGGAAAACCCAAGGCAGTCTTCACACTAAGCATTACAGCCATGAAATAAGAGTCTCTCGCAGTGACGGGTCACTGCAGGTACAGTTGGTCACCGAGCTAATGAGTGATTTGATTGGCTGTTGGGTTCCCATAAAAACCAGCATGATTCATCTCCAAGCTCTCTTTACTACGTGATTGTTTGGCGGTGCGGAACGAGGACAAAATCATTTTGTTGCTGAAGAAACAAAGGGATCTTAGGTGAAATCATCTATAAAATAACAAAAACATCAGCAACCTCTAAGACCCCGTTGAGAGTTTTGCGCTATCAGCTCAGCCTGTGTGTTTTCACAGGAATCTTTGAACTTCACTTCATTTGCGCCTTGATTTTATGTATGTTTTTAGTGGAAAGCCTGAATTCCATAAAACTATAAAGCTTCAAGTTTCAAACAGCTTATTAAGTCATACAAACAGTGAACCAATTAAAACTGTGTGCGGGTTCAAGAGTTTACACAAACATACAGTGTTGATCTCCCACTGCCTCGACTTCATGGAGTCATATCTGTACGATTATAACTAAAAAGGACAGACATGCATAGAAAAGGCTTTGATCTTGCATAGACGTTCAAAGGTTTGAGGTGTTATTAATGTTTTTGGAAGAAGTCGTTTATGCTCTGCAAGGCTGTATTTATTTGATCAAAAATACAGTAAAAACAATAATACTCTGAAAACAGTTATGCCGCTAAAAGTAATACCTTTTTTTAGGATTCAACAGAAAGTTAAAAAAAGCAGGAAACAGTAAAACATTTTAAATGTATTTACTGGAACTTTTGATCAATTAAATGCATTATTGTTAAATAAAGTTATTTATTAAAAAAAAAAAAAAAATCATACTGAGCCCATGATTTTGAACAGTATTGCATACACAAGTTAAAACAGTAATAGTGACTTGATGGAGCTTGGCATGTTCAAAAACACGTCTACATGGCTTACTGCAACAAACCCCGCTTTCAAACATGTCTCTCACTAAAGATTTCACACAGACTGGAATAGCGTGTGGGGGAATCGTGGAGTTGAGGCCTTCAAGGGGTGCAGGACAGAAATCAACAGTGCGAACAAAAGATGATTGACATACTGTCTGTCTGGAAAAATGTAAACCTATGGATCCGACAAAGGATTTTTACATTTTTGTACTTTGCCTGGAGGTAAAATACATGGAGTAGAGTACATGGACTGTTTCTGTAGCGAACCGCACTGATCTACTCCATCTCCACACACACGCACAACTCTCACAAATATACACACGCTCACAGCTTTGGTCCCATTTCCCGAAATCTGCCCCAGTCCTGAGCCACATAAACCTGGCTGCATGATTCAGCCGCCTAGAATACCAGCGTTCCCACAGGAAACCTGGAGCAGCTCACAGATGCATGCACACACACACAAACCTAAAGCTCCCACTCTGGCAAAAACCTAAAGGAACACAGGTCTCTCTAATCCAGGATAAACACGGCAGCACGGCTGTGCACTCAGAGGGTAATTACAAGCAAATTGAAATGAAAGTGCAAGGTCAAAACACACATATTACATATGGCAGACCAAACTGAATGTATAGTTATAAATAGTTCTTGTAATAGCTGTAAATGAGAACATAGAATTTTATACTCTGGCAAACTAATAAACAAACTTGTTTCTGTATTTTATTTAAACAGTAGGCATGCTTTTATTATTATTTAAATTTTGTGAGATATATATATATAAAATATAAACCCTTATTTTTCTTTGTATAATACAACTGAGAAACATTTGTTGTCACAATATAATGCTTTGGGATCCTAGGTGAAAATAATTTTAGATGACAACAGCATAAACAGACAGCAACAGCGGAAATGCAGTTGCAAATTGCTACTCCACTAGAGAGAAATAATCATTTGTCACTAGGATGCTAATGATTTCATGCAATGTCACTTTCATTCTGGAGTTCAGCTTATTTGGGATCTTCATCATAGTCAGCTGGCTGACAAGATGACATGTTTATGGAGCAATAACATGTGACCAATGGATCCCTTTCTTTAAAAAAATAGCAACAGAAGACACTGGAATTGATGTACACTTTGTATCTGTCATTACCACGAATAGAAATGCTTGCAAAAACTAATACCTAAGAACGCAGACGCACCATTTAACTGGAATGCACATTGCATCAACAGTAACAAGAAATAAAGAGAAAACAACAAAGTAATTATGCAATGTAGCTGCCCAATTTTTTAAAGTAGGGCAAGTCAATAAAACAAAAAACTACCTCATATTTTAAATACTTGTGTTCCACTAATGTAACTAAAGCCTTATTCGGACGGGACTAGTTTTACAGGGGGTCATTAGAGAAATTTTACTTTCACAGACGACTTGGTTATTTCAATTTCAATCTGCCATGTCTGTGTTTTTTTCTCTTTTTATCTCCTCTGTGATGGCAAATTACCTACTGTTTTTCAGCAAACTCAGTGATCCTCTGAGAAAACTAATCTCGTCCGAATGTGATGTTGATTATTTTTTACAACGCGTTTCCTTGTGAGTTTCGGCCAGCGCTTGAAGCCGTAGATGCTCTTACAGCACTTTTGACATATTTTGATATAGAAAAAAATAAATAAATACAAATCATGTAAGCTGTTAAGACTGGCTATTGTAATATCAGGTAAGATTACTGCTCTGGGTTACATATGTTTTAATTATCAAAATTAAACATGGGTTTACTACAAATAAAAAACATAATAGTTAAACTAAAGTAACCACACATTATATATTATTATATTAATTGTAATCAATCTGAATGACTATAGCAATGCACGCATACGTGTGATCTCTGTGACGCCCAGATGTACAAAACAGACCCTCTCACCTCTGTAATAAACACAGAGATGTTAGTGCCGTCCGAAATTGTAACATTTCAAGAAAATCACAGACAACAGGTGAAAAGAATCGAAGCCCACGCATAGTTTAGAAAACTAGTCCCGTCCGAATAGGGCTACAGTGCAATTCAGCTAGGTATACATCCGCGCTAAAATATCAAGGTGAAAGTCATCATAGCTTGCGTAGTATAGACCCAGCTCCCAACCCAACTTTGTGAATAGATTAACGGCGATTATTTTTTAAATCACACAATAAAAGTCTCGCTCTAACGCAGCATGTTAACGCCAATAATGGCCCACCACTAATAAATACTACATATACACTAATATATTATTATTATATTATATATATACACACACACACACACACACACATATACATACACAGTACAGTCCAAAAGACTGGACACACCTTCTCATTCAATGTGTTTTCTTTATTTTCATGGCCATTTACATTGGTAGATTCTCACTGAACGCATCAAAACTATGAATGAACACATGTGGAGTTATGTACTTAACAAAAAAAGGTGAAATAACTGAAAACATCTTTTA
>JAUCMU010000027.1:7068165-7101540 GCA_032275025.1 Enteromius treurensis | reverse complement strand
TAGCTGATCTTTATTAAAACAAAATTGTGATATATGTAATATAAAATAATTTAAAACAAAGGTACAAAGGTGATTTGGTGAAGGTAATGATATCTGTAGTTGGATTTAAAATATAAAATCATCAGTTTGAGATTTAACAGTGCCTTTAATGGAGTTGAAAGGTTCTTTGTGTTTCCATTTGCCCACTAGATTCAGCACTTATTCCGACCCATACTTGGCTGTCAAGTGCTGAATTTGATAACAGTCAAATGTAGCTTACAGAAAGCCTGTGTTTGACCCAGTCATCAAATAAAAGGAAAAATGGTTACCATAACCTGAACACTGCATTATACACTACAAAATACTGAGAGATAACGGCCTCTTATACTATTTGCTTTTGGCTAACTAAACAAACCCTTAAAAGGTCTGTTTCACTGGTGTATCGCCAGGAACAAAGGCAATGCGTTCAAAGAAATCGCACAGATGGAGCTTTTCTACCTTTGAGATGTTCAACATCATATTCTTGTTGTGACAGTATTCAAGTGCAACATTAACTGAGACTTTAAAGCAAAACGTTGTACCTACATCAAAATACTGATATGCTGCCTTTTACTCCGTATTCCTGGGGCCATGTTATGTTTTTATTTGACAGGAGATTGATATAGATTTAAATATATAATTTCGGAAGGATCGTGTGACTGGAGTAGTAATGCTGAAAATTCAGCTTTGATCATACAGGAATGAATGACATTTTAAAATACATTCAAACAGACAGCAGTTATTTTGAATAGTAAAAATATTTCACAATATTACTGTTTGTGCGGTATTTTGGATCAAATCAATGCAGGCGTGATGAGCAGAAGAGAATAATTTTACTGTTCAAACACTTTTGACAAAAATGAATATATAAATAAACTATCATTTAAATTTTGGGGTCAATAAGAATCTTTTGAGCTGCAAATAAGCAAATTATATATACTATAAATTATATAACTATATAAGTGCAAAAACATACAAAATATATATACATATGTGTATAGTTTTTTTGTTTTTCATTTGTAATATTACTACATTTGTTATTAAATAAATCCTTAGCTTATTTAAAAAACATTAAATAATATTACCGACCCCAAACATGTTAAAATTCGTGGCTCTGATATTTTGATTAGGTCAACATAAAACTGTTTACTTACTTTTTTGTGGTACTGTGTTTTATGAAGTAAACAGGGTCCATTTGGATTTTGTGTTGGCTTTACATACGTAGTAATAATAATGCAGGTTTGCTCTAAAGGTTATGAATTTGAAACGGTGACTCACTGTGACATGGCTCCCTCCGTCCCTGACTGGCTGGCACAAGGGGGTAATTGTGCTTCTGAGCTGCCTACCTGCAAAAAGAAAGGTCTTACTAATAATCTTGTGTCAAACGCGTCCCACATTTGAATGTAAAATGTCAGTGGAAAGCTTCTATAGTCTTTCAGCTCTGCATGAGATGATGTAATGTGCCGGCTAAAGTGTATGACAAATGATATCGTCTGCATAACATCTGAATGACTGGTAATAGGAAAAAGTGCCAAAAAGGCTTTTTGATGTTTCACAATGAGGTGAAATGACCTGGAATCAAAACCCTCACGGCAACTAACACTACTAAACTATACTGGCATTCCAGGAAATATGTCTGTCTATGCAGGTCATTAACGAATTATGTAACAGTTTTGTTTGTATCAACTCATGATCCCTTATTGAAGATTGTGTGATGCATGGGCTTTGCAATAAAGTGTTCTTTGTACTGGGAAACTGACAACTACTTTGTGTCATAATGTTAATATGGAACAGTCCATGCAACATTTTTTACCTTAAAATGGTGTTTGTCAACATTTTTTGACAATTAAGGGAAGGTTTGTTCAAAATATTTGCTTAACATACTGTATAGTCGCGCTCAGACCTTCCAAAATGTAGATGAGTTCGTTTCATCATCGGAACAGATTTGGAGAAATTTAGGATTAAATCACTTCAATCATCAATGTATTCTCTGCAGTGAATGGGTGCAGTCAGAATGAGAAAAAAAAAACTATTGGTTCCAGTTGAAATACAAGTCCTTTTTCCATAATATTGATTCCTCCAGTGAAAAATATCACCTCATCAAGTACCATTTACAGTATAAGCAGAAACAGTCCAAAACTCTTCCAAACTAATGTATCAGTGGATTTCGATGTGGGAGGACAACTAAGGATGGACCTTTTCAGTTTTATTATAGCCAGAAACAATGATTTAAGTACTTTAGTCATAGATTAGTTTATTTTTTTTTACATGCAGATTTGAACTTCACAGGACACTTATTTGTGGAGTCAGGTTGTGTGGATAATTTTCAGTTTGCACTCTCATGACAGCACCCATTGACTGCAGAGGATCCATTGCTGAGCAAGTGGTACATTTCTCCAAATCTGAGCAATTCAAGCAACAAACACATCTACAGGATTTTTGGGTTGCTCCAAACCTGTGTGATTTGTAAAACACAAAAGGGTATATTTTCTGAATTGAAGCTGCTCTTTTCTACAAGTTATTGTACAGCGTGTGTACCACAGTGTACCAAAGAAAGTGCTGGTAGTATAAGGTATCTACATGGGGTAGGGTTAGATTTAGGATTAGGTTTGAGGTGTATACCTAGTTTTTATGCATAGTTTTACTAAGTTTAAAATAGGAACATAGTATGTGCACGAGTAACATGACTGCAAAATCATTATACAGAAGACTTTAAATAAAGATTACATGGGCAACTTTTATGATGCTTTTATGGTGATTTTTGAATCTACATAGCCCTATAGTCTTCATTCATCTTCTATATGAAAATGAGCAGCAAAATTCTTTGTGTTCCACAGAAGAAAAGAAGTCACATGGGTTTGAAACGACAAGAAGGTGAGTAAATGATGATAGATGATGAGAATATCTGGCAAGAAATGCTGCTCTCTCGGATAAGTAGGTTTATCTTTCAGGACTGCTGCAAAGGAACCTGGCAGTTTTGTTTCTTTAATGCATCAGTTTAGCTCAGAAACATCTGATTAGTCTTACGGTCTGATGCATAATGTCATACTGAATATCCAAAAAAGCTCAACATCAATAGAGGCGTTCAATGCTTCATTATTTCCCTCCTTCACAATCTCTCTCTTTCTTTGTTTCTGCGGTGCTCTTTTGCTCTCCTCATTGTTTTTATTTCAAATGCGTCCACATCACCTCTTGAGAATTTCATTTTCATTCCTTCGCTCTCTGAAATGGAGGAAAGGGTTGAGAATGGGCTGAGAGCTGTTCCTTCTGCAATCAGCAAACCTCTCCTACCTCTGCCTGTTTCCACAAACCCAGCGCGGCAGCTGTCACTCACACACAGAGAAAATTACAGCACTGCACTCCTTACACACACACATAATCAGGTATGCACAAACACAGACTTACACACAGCCTTCCCCAGCAGGACACGGCGCATGGCAGAAATAACCTCAATTTTAATTGCTTATTATTAGATACGATTATCTCTTTAAGTTGGAGACTGTTCCCATTTGAACATTTCAGTATTCTCAGCAAGCTTGACGAAGCCTGGGCATGTTGAACACTGGGAATAGGGTGCCAGAGGAAGGAGAATTGAAGTGTTTTTCTGTGAAATTGCAATGGCGTTCAGCAGATTAGGTGATTTGTTTGCCATTTGTGTGATTAATATTCCAGTGCTTTTGTGATATTCATGTGCAGAGTTCATGATATTCATAAAAACCTGGACATTCTATAATTTTGCTCCAAATCTGAATGAATTTCTTTCAAAGTACAAAAAGGAGATGTTCAACTAAATGTGACGAGTAAAGCCATTTGACTATTAACTTTATGTCATTATTCACTGAAAATCTTAAGTTTTATTCAAGAATGCAAACAATTTCTTAAAAAGATTCAGTATTCTTGTTTGAACATGTTCAATATTTAGTCCTCAAAGAATTCTGAAAAAAAAAAACAACTGAAAAATGAGGCAGCACAACATAAATATAAGCTATTACGTTTTAAAATATATTTAAAATAGAAAACACTTGTTTGTAATTGTAATAAAATTTCACAATATTGCTGTTTGATCAAATAAATGCAGCCTTGGTGAGACTTTAAAAGAGAAAGTCACACAGATTTGGAATGACATGAGGATGAGTAAATGAGAATTTTCATTGTTGGATGAAATATTCCTTTAATATAGTGCAGCTGATGAAATTTCATGTCATGCCATGTCAGAACATACAAGAAACAATCTAGCCTAATTCAGGTCCTTCTGTTTGTTTGTCACAAAGTCATTCCTTTTTTAAATGCAGTCGATGCTGTTCAGAATGCAAGAGGTGGACAGCCAGAGAGTGTGCATAAATTGCGTATTGTATTGGTGCGATGTATTTGCTCTTTATTGCATGCAGCAGGGTGTGCATATTAAAGCAGTGTGTCAAATGGACACTGGCGTTTCTGTGCAGCTCATTTTAATTTCGGATATGGAAATTGGACAATGTTGGCGCTCTGACAAAAGCTTCTCTGCTGCTGGAAAGACGTGCTGAGTCCAGAATCTGTTTGTAACCAAAAGATTCGGTTGGAAAACAAGACAAGTGACAGTTACATACTGTTTTCATTTGCTTACAGTATTTGTGCGTGACACTTTGTGGACATCTCTGTCTAGTTTCTTTAAAATATGGATTTTTAACTTTTAACGACAGGGAACCATTAGATGATGATCTTCTTGTGTGGTACCCCCTTCATAAATAGTATTTATTTTTATAAATGAAAATCCATTTATACTGTGCAAAATACATACTGTATATGAATACATAATATACATAAATACATAAGGACTAATGAGGACAAACATTCTCCCAAATTAAATGACTGGCCGCACTATATATATTTATATATATATATATATATATATATATATGATGAAAAATCTTAATTTTGTTCATATTTGATTTCAGGTTTTTTGATATCTGAGCAATTTTTGATGCCAGAAAAGCAGAACACAAGATCCTCAATTTGCTCTCTCTTTACCTCATTTCTATAGGAGAAGCAATTGAGATATTAAAGAGATCTCATTTATGAATTTTCTTTTATGCAGGTTTTCATTCCTTGTAAGGCTCATAACCATCTGAATAGTTGCAAAGCACAAAGAAAAACAGCGGTTTAGAGCCTTGATATGCCTTATAACTGGCTTGTATTGCTTTTGTGATATAAAGCTTTTCCTCTTCATTATGATCCCACTGACAGCAGACATAATGAAACTCAATGCGGAGATGATGATTCAGTTACTCCAGTCTATGGTCCTTTATGAAGCAGCTAGTATGCACGCTATAGAAATCTCCTGCCTCCTGCATTTTGTTTACCATTTCAGACAACAATACCACAGAAAGGTCACGATCATTTGCATTCTGGTCAGCACAGACTCATGGGGCAGCGGCAGAGCACTTGTGCTGGATATCTGACAGTAAAAAGAGAACTAGAGGATATCCTAAAAACCTTGATTAATACTTTAAACATGGTGTTTTTTGACATCTTTTTCACCATTGACGCAAACCATCTGTCCAGTCAATTTCCAGCAGAACCGGAGCTTCCGGCTGAAGCAGGGATTGTGGGAGAGGTCTTGACTAATGGCTGCTGTAGGCTGAACAGTGTTCATATTCAATGGGGTCATCAGTTTGCTGTCACCCTGCCTCAGGCACGGCCAGTAACCCATCCACCAGTCCTCAAAGGTTCACCGGTGCACATGCTGTATTCTGTTGAACATATGAAAGCTATTAGCTTTGATAAGTCAATCAGATTCGATTCATACAAACCTAAATAACCAAAGAGATCGCGCTTCTATCATGGTCAAGCTGCTGAGAGATTGATACAGTTTGCCAAGCTGTTGTTTCAAAAACAAGGATGATTTAATCTCTGTTACCCAATGAGTCAAACCAGCATATCCTAACTCTTTTGTATGTTTAGCTACTTTCAAGTCTCAGATTAAAGTGGCCCTCTGCTATAAATATACCTGGGCACATTATGCATGTACAATGCCTCCTGGCTCTTGCAGAGTCATCAGTTCATTCTCATACACTCAAAGTGTCATTTATAGAATACACTTGAATAAAAGGGCCATTTTGATGCCTTAAAGCATAGACAGACTTGCGCGTCACATGCGCATTGTGTTTGTTTGTCCTGAAGCATCTGATCGCCGCTGCGGCTAAATGCATTTGCATTTTCTAATGCTTTTATACAAAACTGATGAACACACCGTCAGTTTTGTTTTCAGAGCAGAGCAAAACATCTGATATATGGAAAGAGATCTGTGCATTAGTCTGAATGCAGCCTGTTAAATGTCTATGATCTCATCAGTAATAATCGAGCGGCAAAAATGCAGAGGAAAAAGGAAAAATCTAACTTTTAAAAGTCAAGACTATTTTCTTTCTACTTTTGTGTTCTCAAAAAGCATTTTTAAAAATGCGTAATAGTTTTAAAAGAGTAGCCTGTTTATGTAATGATTAAAAAAATGTAGATTTTGCACAAAATAAATGTGATTTAAAATGTAGCCATGTGCAGTAATATTGAATGAGAATGTGATATTCTCCAGACAAGCTCCCACAGACAAAGCTTAAGCTAGTCACAGACTAAAATGCATGTTTGAACTGCTTATAACTCCTTATAAGGCCTAGTCCTGGTTTAAGCTAAGCCAAGTTTGTGAAAATGGGCCATTGTGTTGATAAATAATAATCTTATTGCATTGAATTGTGAAACCAAGATTCACACCCCTATTTTTAAGATGGCAGTACTGAAACACAGATATCTCAATTATAATAGGTAGCACACAAATTCTGAATGCCTTTGGCAGAACTCAAATGAGCCATTTTAATCTAGATTAATTTCAAAGTTAATCTAGATAAAAATAAAAAAAAATCTATGCCCACCCCTGATATTTTGAACACACAATCAAAGTTGTTTTGGACCCCCCTAACTTTCATTACAAGGACAAAAATGTAAAAAATAAAAAAAATCCTAAAGATGCACCTCCATTCGAAGAAATCATAGTTTTTCTTGTGTCTCGAAGAGGACATCCGTCATGTGACTTCCATGAACAAGTGTGTGTGGTGCCAAAGCTAAAATGTTGACATTTGCAGCAGGATGGATAAAAACCAGGATACAGACTGGAAATAAAGTGTCCCGCTCTTCATTATATGCTCAAAAACTCCCTTGGGCTTAAGAATGTGAGAGTCTTATTATTTTACTGACATTCCCCTGAAGTGGGACTTGAGGATGGGTGGAAATGAAACAACTGTCACACAATGGCACAGTGCTGGACAATGGTGTTTTATCACCATTTGCCTTTAATACAAGAATTTATCGATACTACTTTATATTTTTCAACTTCTGCTTAATCTACAAAGACATATGTCAGTTGCTGTTGCAGTAGATGTTGGAAAAGTATACTTGTAGCTTCACAACATTAGGGTTGAACCACTGGTGTCACATGAGTATTTTACCAATGTCCTTACTACCTCTCTAGGCCTTGATCATGTCAGTTGCGTTGACATCTGTAGAGTCAGAAAGCTCTTGGATTTCATCAAAAATATATTAAAATTTCTGTCACAAAGAAGATACATGTTACAAGTCTTATATGTTAGGAATAATGTAATTAATTAATGAGAGTTTTAATTTTTGGGTTAAACTATCCCTTTACAGTTGCAGGGGCTCTTGTACAGTAAAACATGGCTTCCATGATTTTTTCTTTTTGGGAGTTTGATACATCTTCTATTTCCCCCACAGCTCGTACTAAATGCTTATACTACATTGTTATACAACCTAGAGTGTACAGATATCATAAAAAGCAAACTGCAACATTTTTTTTTCACTATAGCCTACAAACATTATATTAGCACCAATAATAATGAATGTTCACATTATTTTGTCCAAACCTTGTGTATATTTTCATAGTTTAATCAGTTGACTCTTTACTTTAATGGTAGCATCTAACATTAAAACACATTCTGATTGTCTTTCATATCTCTACATACTTCCTTTCTCTTCTCACACAGTTCAGACACTACTATTCTCTTCATCTTGTCCATCTTTATAGAGAGGCAGTGGTGTTGTAGTGACCGGATCAATGACCACAGCTGTCAGTTTCCTGCAGCAGCAGGGAGATTCCATTAATGTGTTACTAATTGCTGTTAAGCGGCCTGATGTTTGGACAACTCAATGCAGGCCACAACATCACCTTATCACCTCCATCTCAATCTGTTGTTCATGTAACCGTAAATCCAACCTATATCTATATCTAACTCTGGTTTTGTCAAGCTGGAAATGGTTCTCTTAACCTGCAGGTGTCTTTTCCTACTTTAAAACAAAGATCTCAGATGAACTATAAGTCATTAGGTTTAGTCTGTCTGGAAATTGCCATCAAACACACACATAAACACACATCATCCAAACAAAGATTGCCCCTGTCTTCCGCACAGAAAGTCAAGCTTGAAGGTCATTCCAGCCACCATTACTGATTTATAAATACTCACAGGGGAAAAAAAGCATTTGAAAGAAAAGAAAATGGGATTTGTTATCTAGCACGAGGGTTCTTAATGAGCTGCTCTACTGCCCACTCTCGTGGCCTCTAGTGGAAACAGATGGATCTGATGCCCTCGGGCGACTCCGTCTATGTGGCTGTGGGTTGTCCGAAGGTTACATCAATGCAGTTAGTGCCCACTCTTTCTCTGTGGTAACGCTGGAAGCTTCCCAGCTTTACTGTCTGGATGCTAAAGGGCTGGTTTGCATGAGAGTCCCTAGATGACTTTCCCTTTCTGTTAGATCGTTTACCCTATTTTTTTTATCAGGAATCCAAAATTCGCAAGTTCATTGATATTGATCTTAAAAATGAATAAAAGTTAAACATCTATTACTTACCCTGCACTGTTTGTTTTATGAGCATGAATGTGTATTCAGAAATCATGCTGCATATTGTAGAAGTGTACTGTTAGATCAAGTTGTATGCTATCTATAATATAATATAATATAATATAATATAATATAATATAATATAAAGTATAATAATACTTATTATTGTACTTATTATACTTATTAGCTGCATGATCTTATTCTCTACATCCCCAATCCTACCCAGCACCTAAACGTAACAACTGCTTACTAACTATTAATTAAGCAAATTAGGAGTTTAATGAGGCAAAATATGTAATGGTCTGTTAATAGTTAATTTTTAATTGGACCTCAAAATATAATATAATATAATATAATATAATATAATATAATATAATATGATATGATATGATATGATATGATATAATATAATATAATATAATATAATATAATAAATATAATATAATATAATATAATATAATATAATATAAATCAATTTACGAAGTTTTGTAAATGGACTCAAACATGTCTGTTATGTTGCTTAATAATTACAAACTGGTATTTGTTATCATATTATTTTAATGTGCTATCTTAATCATAAACAAACTATTTATAGCACAAATAGTTGTACCATTTGCTGCATTATACATTACTGCATTATGCATTATACTAGTAGTTATTAGTGGCTAATAACTCAAAAATCGCAAACAAAAGAAGCTAATTTCCTTGTTGCAGAATAAAGCGGACATATTATGCCATAAAACCAAAGAACACAATAGGTCAACATTCATGGGCATAGAATTACTGTTTAAAATGCTCAGTTTGTGCATTCTCAGATTTAAACTGAAGTATAAAATGATTCATATAGACCTGTTCTGAAGTGTTTACTGCATCATGCATGCAGTATTACAAAGCAGTGTTTTGCTCTCATTCTTACTGACTTGTTAAAGTGGAGTGAAATGACAAGTAACTGTGGAGGTGAGCATACCGAGGCTGTAATACTTAAAGGCTTGTCAGATTTATTAGCTTGCCAGCTATTGTAATATCCTGCTGTCTCTCCTCATGAGCTGCAATGGCAGCACATCCTGTCAAGCGTCTTTCTCTAGAGCCACAGAAGTGTACTGTGAGCTTCCTGTCACAAAGTCTGAGCTTTCCATTCTGTATTTTATCAGTGTTTCGATAAAAAGTAAAGTTAGATTCGAACTCTATTTAAAACATTTACTAGGAATATCATAATAATGTGTGTTTTGGCCATCTGCTGTGGCAGTTAGATGAATATATTCTGGTATATGATTAAGTTACCACAGCGTTAGCATTACTGTACTGTTTTGCAAGGGAAGGCTGAATGATTTAGTGGTGTGTTAATATGTAGCAGACTATATAGCAGTTCCTAATGACTGTTTGTTCTCTAACCTGACAGCTGTGCAAATAAGGCATTAAGCTAGTGCGCCACAGTTTCATTTACATCCTCCTGAAAAATCGATCTCTAGGCTAATGTTGCCTGGGTAATTAAAGGGATGGAGCTCATAAACGCCCTCTGGATACGAGTTATAAAAATCAACTTTCAATACTGAACATGAGTTACAGTCCCCATGACAGTTTTCCTCAGATTTCTTGCAGTTAATTGTGTTATGTCCGTTTATCAAATGCCATGCGAAAGTGTTCAGACTGATCAATGCACTTTTTTCCTCAATTACAAAGATTTTTTTCTGTGCTGTTTTCATATTTAAGCACTCGACTGCAAAATGTGGCATTTGAAAGCCAAACAAGTGCAAAGTATGAAGCTAAAAACAATTAATATTACATTTAAAAAACTGAGGTGGAATATCCTTTGATAGAAACATAAAAGAGTTTTTGAAGAGTTGTGGTTTGGTTGAGTAACTCCTGTGTTATTTGTCTTTGTAGTTCGACATGCAGCGGATAACACTGGAGGAGCTGAAACATATCCTTTTTCATGCCTTCCGGGATCACCTGACGATGAAGGACATCGAGAACATCATCATCAATGAGGAGGAGAGCTTGAACGAGAACTCGGGCAACTGTCAAACAGAGTTTGAGGGAGGTGAGTGTCAACATTGCTGCACTATTTGCGTGTGTCCGTTCTTACATGAGGCAACTTTGTTTAAACCAGTTGTCATTTAAATGAACAGCCAAAACACGTTCTACAAGTAGTCCCTTATAGAGTGGGCTAGTTTTGAAGTCAAGTCAACCCCATCCATGAGAGAATTGGGAAAAAAACCTTGTGGGATCCAGGCTTAGTTGGGTCCAGTTCTCCTCTGACCGGATGCCCAGCACCTAATTTCCAGTTCAATTTTAAACACATGTTAGATTGTGTAAGGACTTATGTCACTGTATAAGGCAGGCTAAGCTCATGCATATTAATTAGCCCTAGGTAATCACCTTGACTGTCCAGTCATGCAACATGAATTCTAAGTCATTAAGTCCTTAAGATAGTCAGTACAAAATGCATTATGATATAAAGATCATTTCAAATAAATGGAGTAGCAGATGAGGTACAATATTCATCATTTTAGTTATGATAATGAACATGTCATGTTATTTTTTTTATTCTTGTAAAGAATGCAGGTGGTTGTCCATGTGAAAATAAAGTATACTTTAAAAAAATAGCCAGCTTATTAGAGTAAACATTTAAATGCATGTTTATTGCAGTTCAATTAAAATGTATTATATTTTTAATGAATTAAATGCAATCATTTCAGTTCAAATTAATTATGCTACCAAGTTAATTATACTTAAAAATGTATGACAGCAACTGAAATATTGTATGGGGAATTATAATTTTTTATAAGCAATTTATTAATTACTTCTATTGGTTAAAGTGGACTGCAAAATGTAATGACAAGCATTTATGGTAATTTCTACTGTCCTGAAAAAGTTTTTTTCATGTATTTTTAATATATTTGCAATTACATTTGAAATAATGTTTTTGCAGTTTAATGCATTTCAAATCAAGTGAGGTATTCTACAATGTTTATGATTTTAGTCATTATTTATGATTATTTATAATGTGAGTATACAAACACGACAGATGTCAAAACTATATTATAAAAAAAACAATAAAAAGCACATAGTAAGCAACAAGTAACTCATTTTAGCTTTTGGATTATAACCCAAAACCCTTTAAACTCAAATGTAGGCATCTAACTTGACATCTAACACAACAGTCCTCATTTTAATACACTTGAGGAGTAATGCCCTTTTACAATAGGCTATGTGATCTTCATGGCCTGTTGAGGTCAGGTGCAATTTTTAGAAGCTTATTTGGTTATTAAAATCAGAGGAGTGAATTAAAGATTCTAGTTTGGTTTTTGAGTGGGCAGCTCATCTCCAGATACACGAGTGGGTGTTGTCACGCCATCTACAGGGTCACCAGCTCAATGTAGCATATGCTGCACTACATTATAAGATCTCCTGAAACTCATAATCATCTTATGAAACTACGTTTTGAGGTAATTATGAGGTAAATACACCATATTCAGCCTATTTGACACACAGAACCAGTCCTAAGTGTCAATTTATTAAGGGTCAGGATTGTACATCATATACACATTATACTTAAGATTTTTTTTTTTTTTTTGGTCGAGGGTCGCATTTTTAGTTTGCTTTTAGAGCGTAAAACATTTGAAGAAATTCAGCATTACATCACTACTCACCAATGGATGCTTTTGCATTGAATGGGTGCTGTCAGAATAAGAATCCAAACATCATGAAGCTGTTTTTAACTTCAAACCTTTGCCTCTGGCTTAGATATTCTTCAGTGAAAAAGTAATTTAGTCTGAATCAAGTGAGAAAAATGCACAGAATTTATAAGTGAAAACAGTGCAAAACAGCAAACAAGTTCTTATCAAGTAGTTCTATTACAAGATGACAAATAAAAGCCAAAGGCTGAATTTAGAATAGAGTACTAGAATTCTATTGTTTCTGCTGTATAATTAATAATCCCTATAAATCTTTATATCAACCACAATTGAAATTATAAATTAGTACACATGCAACAATACACATTAGAAAGCTACTTAGAGAGTGATTTTAGCGTATGATTGTTTAGTATGTATGGACCTCCCTAGCACAGTGTTAGCATTTCAGGGGTCAAGCACATCCCTTATGCCAACGGCATAAGTCTCTGTCCTACCAGCAGTAACAGATGTCCACAGCTCTAAAGCAACCCTCGTCCACACCTTCTGTTGAGCCCTCTGTGTCTTTATGAATCATTCATGGTGGCACCTCGGCCGAGCTTAGGTGTTGTCAACAGACCACACACTGAGACTATATTAATGAATCTAGAGACACAAGCAAAGCTAACTAACTAAAGTCTTAAAGTAAAACTTGCCAAACAACTGCCATTGAGATGAATGGGAATGGGGGTTTAGCATTTCATTTGGTGATGCTAGCAGAAAAGAAAGTGCAAAAAGTAACAGCAAAAAGTGCAGCTATAAAATGCTGTCATGCATGTGTACTTTTTGTAGTGAGAGTTCTTGAAGTTGAGAAAGTAGCCTACTTTAGCATACAAGTACTTAATATAAGCTGTGAACTAAATGTTGTCGAACATTCCATAATTGTAATTAAATTACATGACAGAGTACACAGACTTTTAAAGTGTCTTATCTATAAGTGTCTTTAAATTTATATTAAATATAATTGGTTTGTAACTAGCTTTTTGATCCATGTAAGTATCTTTATAAGCAATCTCATAACTGCTTTTATGGTCTAAAATGGTTAAAGTGTAATGGCAAATGTACTGAACATTTTTTTTTTTTTGTAAACTGAAATATATTTATTGTGATACCTTGTACAAATCAGCACAATTACATGGTAATAACACTTGTTCAGTGTAGGTGCAGTTTAGCACATTAAAACCAAATCAACATTTAATTGTAATTACAATAAATAATAAATAGTAAATCAATTATAATAATCAATAATTCCACATGTTTATACTTCTTTAAAGCATGACTAAAGATAATTAAAAAATGTAAACGGACATTTAATTTGCATTGCACTTTTTAAAAAGTACTAAGGTGTCTTAAATGTATGTTAAAAGTACTTAAGTGCGCCTTTTATGTAATAATATTCCATATTTTCTGCAAGTAAAGTTTTTTTAATATACTTTTGAAGGATTTAAAATGGGCAATTAATTGTATGTTACTACAATTGCACTTTTTTAAAAGTACTGTATAAATAAATATATATATATACACACGCACACACACAAATGTTGACTACTATACTGTATATACAACCTTACTACTGTAGATGTTTCACTGCATTGGGATGACTGAGACTTGTCATTCCACTTTTGTTAGTTTTGATTGCTTCTTGTCCTCATTTGTAAGCTGCTAATATCCTTTGGATATAATAATCTGTTAAATGACTAAATGTAAATGTGTATTTAATGTATGTTAAAAGTACAGTGTCATGCAATAAAATATAAACATAAAAATCTACACTCTTTAGGTATACGTAATTGGCCTTTTACTTCATAATAAAGTATATTATCTGCAGGTACAGGTTTTTACAAATCTACCTTTGAAGTAAACTACAAGTGCATTTCAACACAATTACTTGCACTTCTTTTTCACAAGAGGGTTGCAGTGCTGTGAAGACTTTTTGAAGTTCAAAACATGCTGAGCTCGCTGCAAGACATTTTATCTTGACTTTTATCTGCTGCCATTTGCAAAGGCGAGAGTGGGGGGGGAAAATGAAAGTTCTCCTTAGCAACACACACATGGGCAGAATAGTCGCTACGTTCGCTCATTACTGCGCTTCCTCTCTGCCGTAACCAGGCCAGGGATTGGCTGCAGGGGGCGGGACTTGCTGACTAGCGCTCTGTGCCGGAAGGAGGACTGGAGCGGAAAATGATATCACGGGGTGAGGCTGGCACACAATCTGTCTCGCTGTGTGTTCCTAGAAGCTCCTAATAACTAGCTCTATTCTGGGCCCAGGCCCTCCGAGCCGCCACATGTGCTCAGGTGAACCTCAAACCCTGGTCAAAACACCTCCACCTCGCAGCTGCGCGACAAACACCGCTTTATTTAGACGGGTCAGATTGGCAGATGAAAGGCGGTTGGCTAGAATGCAAATCGACACCTACGCATTCAGACTAATGTGATATATGCTAATATGTTTCCCTCAGACTAAATCACTGTTTTTGTGTCTTTGCAGTTCATCCCAAAAAGAAGAATCGGCAGACGTGTGTGCGCAAGAGCCTGATATGCGCGTTCGCCATGGCCTTCATCATCAGCGTCATGCTCATCGCGGCCAATCAGATGCTGCGCAACGGAATGGAGTAGCGACACCACTGTGAGCGGGGCGGAGCCTGCATGTGCATGTCTGTGGATGAAGTTGTCGAAACAAACTCGAGGAACAAAACCAAACACCTCACTACTGAAAAGAGGAGCTTTTTATTCTTTTTTATTCGTATTCTCCCCGTTACTTTTCCACGCGGACCAAGCGGCACAGGAAGTGTAAAAGCGAGCCAAGCCAGCATGTTACACGGGGCCTCATCTCTCAGGCAGGGACTTTAAAGGGCTGACTTTTTGCTTTTCGTGCCACCTCTGTTCCCTAATGCAATAACACACAGGAGTTCATAAGCCGTCGCGTCTCCTCCGTGGCTACAGATATATCAGCAGGGATTCACTGATAAGCTTCTGCTGGGTTCGGGCCTGCTGTTGATGTAGGAAGGCAAAAGTAATTGGCAACTCATTACACCTTTGTGGAGGGAGAGTTACAGCATTCACTCTGGAGACTATTTATGTCTGCTCTTGCCAGAGTGCTTTTCTGGCTCGGGGGATGGTGGGAGACCGGGGAAGGAGTGTTTGTTGTAGTCCATAATTAAATCCGTAATCGTCAGCTCCAAAAATC
The DNA here is from genome assembly GCA_032275025.1 of Enteromius treurensis. Taxonomy (NCBI): domain Eukaryota; kingdom Metazoa; phylum Chordata; class Actinopteri; order Cypriniformes; family Cyprinidae; genus Enteromius; species Enteromius treurensis. Next base: position 7,085,784 of record JAUCMU010000027.1, on the reverse strand, counting down.
CATGAGCCTGACTCATAGTTTTCATCATTTCAAATGTGTTCTGCTATTCGATTGTGCGATCTTCCTGTGTCTAATGCTTTTCCTGAAGTGGTTTGTAATGAGCACGCCCACACGAAATGTTGAAACACAACGGAAAGTTGTGCAGATTTCCACAGAATTAGCTTCCGTCATTCATACGTTCTATTTCCGTGTTTGTTCCGACAGTTGTTTTTGTTTGAACTTGTACCGCAAGGTAAAACTAGTTTAACTCCCAGGAAATTAATGTATATCTTAAATGCATTGTAGGTTGCTTTGGGTAAAATTATCTACCCTATAGAGTGCTGTAGTTGTGACGTCAAAACTCAGAATACTAATTTGCCATTGGTTCCCTTAAGATTTTCCCTGTGGGTTTTTTAACAGGGTTTTTCGAGCTGTGAGTAAAACAAGTTCTGTGGTTTATATAAATTGAAGATGCTTGGACTTTTTGACATGCAACATAAACAACATGTCCTCCAATCCGACCCATCAGAGCGCATATTACAATTGCGCTCCTATCGGCAACAGAACATTTGCATATTAATGTTTTGTACTATTTTATCGGCCATGTGATTCAGGGTTGGTGTAGCTTAGTTTGTAGAGAGATGCATCATAAGATGAGATGTGATCATGCGATCATGGGTCTGAACCCAGAGAACACGTTTTCACAAAACCCTATAAATCATGATTTTGCACAATATTTGTAACGGGTAGGATTAGGAGTGGGTTTGTGTGGTCATTCGTACAAATTAAACCTAGTAAAATATGTTTTAATCACCGTGAGATAAGTGTAACGACAGACGCAATATGACACTGTTGTTATTTTTATGCCCACTAGAGGGCGCTTGCCTTTCAAACGTAAATATAAGTCGTAATAAGGTACTTTCCTAAACGACTTATAAAGTCGTTTTTGTTGGAGGACAGGCTGAACATAAATTATACACATCCATAATGAAAACATGATTTTGAAGCAGTTACTAAAAAAATACATGTTTGTAATAAGAAGCTACGTAGTAAATACATAGTAACTACGTACAAAAAATGTAGTTTGTGCAGTTCATGTTGTGCAACAAAACGTCAAGTTTCATCAAGTTTTGGTTATCACAGACTGTATTTAAAAAAAAAAGAATAAAACCTATAACGATTATCTTTTACGTTTTGACGTCACAGCTGTAGCACTTTATACATTCTTTTTTTAATGTTTTTGCAATGACAGTTACATTATGGTAAGCACATTGATGTACATGCAATTTTTCCAATTAAAGGATCTAAACATTCTGCAAACAAGACTTACTTTGCAAAATTACATAAAATGTTTGGAAATATATAAAGAATTCAATATTATATAAATAATCATGTATTTAATTAAATATGATAAACTTATGTATGCAATTGTATGACCTTTTAGCTTTGGACAATGACGAAAAGGCGATAAATTGAAAGGATGAAAAATTTTAAACACACATACATATTATATAATAGATTTATAATATTACTATATAGATAATATATAACTTAATAGTTATTCATATTTATAAACTTATATATATATCTTCTCTGGTAAATTTAGATTTCCTTTCCTAAAACAGAACACTATACAGCTAAGATTTTATCCTGAAAATACCTGCAGGTTCCATCTGGACCTAATGAGTGAAGAACAAGACATTTTTCAAGGTGCTTAATGTGGCTTAATGGTACTTTATGGCCAGTTATTAGTGTAATTAACCTGTTGAGAAACACATTTTCAGCATTTCTGAAAGGGTTATGATGGCTCTCAGATTCATGTTAGTGGATAAGCTTGGGTTGTTTGCACTACTTACTCCCATCATCCTGCTAGAAAAAAATTGTGTTACTTTTATCACACCATCCTCCCTTTTTGAGCTGCATTGAAGATGCCCTTCACTTTACCATGAGCCACAGTTATGTGTATGGTGCATGTTCATACTGCGTTTCATTCTCTGTCTGTATTAAAGTCACCGTAGCACTGCATTGTGGATGTTTAAAAAGATGTATGTAATTAAGATATCTTCAATTTTGGGATTGTAAAAAGGAAAAGAATGATTTTGGAAGATGAATGTATCTTTGGTCGCCGTGATTTTGCCAAGACAGACATAATCCTGGATCAACATTTTTTTTTTTTTTATCCTGGCTCAACATTCCAAAACTACAGGCTCACCAATCCCAATCTCTACCCTTAGACCTAACACTACCCAAAATGCATGTCTAAAATTAGTGGGAAAATATAGCTAATTAACAAGAACATAGAAGCACCTAAGCCTGAAATTTCCTGAAAAGTTATCCCTCAAATTTGATTGGATGATTGGAATGTTGTTCAATCAAAATTGTGAACATCTTGTACTTGGTGAAATCACGCTCGCCTTGTATTTTTAACATCTGGTGCGATGGCTAAAACTCTGTGCCTGATGCATTTCTTCTCTTTGTGTTTCATGAATGTCTCCTCTGGACACCTGTAGAAAACGCACTGATATATGTTCTCCACAATGTTTCCTGAGGTCTGCTTCTACTTTATTATGCATGTGAATGAGCAGAGCTTTGTAAATAGAGTTTTACATGTGTGTTTTCCGTTCGTGCATGATAGTGTAAAAGAAGTACATTCTGCACAGATAGTGTCTGGGCTGAAATCAATACGCGTCTACCACCTCTCCGTTCTCCCCCGAGACCCCTGACTAAAGCCATATTTGTCTGCACAGGTGTACTTTAGAGAATAAAGGTGCATACACTGAAATTATAAAGGTATAATGTTAGTTCAACCCCTTTTCTCGGTCAAATGTTGGTCGATTTGCTGTTGGATGGTTCATTCTGATTACAACGGCGACACCTGGTGGTGGATGTGATTTCTTCATTCACTGTGTTTGTCCTCATTCTGTCCTTGTCTGATCTAGAATGTAACATTAGCTTGTAGCATTCAGCAATTGTGTGATTACACTTTACCTATACTTTGGGTTTGGTGTGATTTTAGGAATAAGGGAATGTATACCAATATACATGGTTAATTATTTTAGTTTATGTCATTATTTAAATACAGTATTGTAAAATGGCCTTTTAGGATAATAATGTGAACTAAATATCCCATAAAATCAGATTAAATCGGGTGTGGTACAGTTGGCTACATTAGATTTAATTGAAACAAAAAAAATGTAAATAACCATATTTACAGTTATTCACTTAATGATAGATCTGTACACTTTGCATGCAGAATATTTAGCTATGTAGTTGAACTAGCTTGTTGCAAGCTACCCATAAATGATTTTAATATACATATTCAAATATGTACAGGACAAATGCATAGTTTATGCAATAAAGCATTTTTGTAATATTTGTGTTTCTGTTTTCCTGGGAAAATATAAACATAGCCTACCTTAAGATATTTCACACTGTCTAAGCTGGCTTATTAATTAGGCCAAAAATTGCTTTTGTTGCTGTTCATCATCTTATAAAAACAAATTCTCCGCTGTAGGTTCGTGAACTAAGTAGACAAGCTTGAAGCAACTGTATATAGTTGTATATTTTTGCGACATTAGAGCCCTCTACAGTTAAGTAAGTGGGATTCACTGACGTAATTGTTGCTGCCATAAAGCAATCCGCCCTCTTCAGGAATTTCGTAATCTAAATTTACTCTCAGAACAGATGTTTAGAAGGGAAATCTGGGAAAGAAACAAAAAACTTTGTTTTAATAGAAGCTAGTCTACCACCAGAATGATTTTTAAACCAAAAAACACGTATGTAGGCTACAGTTGCTTTAGTACTTTCACAATATCTAATTCAGAGTATTTCAAGCAGTTACTTTACAGTTGTCTATTTATAGTTCCAAATAGTCCAACCAGTCAGTGTTTTGAAAAAAATTAGAAAGGGTGAGAAAATAATTCAGTTTTTTTAGCTATTGCATAAAAAGGTGAGAACTTTACCTTTTTTTTTTAAATAAGATTGTTGCTGGAAAACAATGTATACTCAGAATTTGGAGGAATAAGGTCAGAATTATTTCTAAATTGCAAGACAAAGCCATAAATACCCTTATAATTCCCCATGCCAGAAAATGGCTTTCATAGAATCCTGGCTGCGAAAAAAGTACAACAGCAAATGTGTTACTGATGGACCAGTGTCACAGACACATTGCTTGGTATCCATGTAATCGGGAGTTTTGCTTGAGGGCAAAAAAAGTCCCCCTAGCAGATTTTGTTCTTTGTTGGTCACGCAATATGTGGCATTTGAAATTGACTCTGTGTGACAAAGGCCCCCTTTTTTTGCCTGTGCCTATGATATTTCGCCAATGGAACCAGTCCCAGTGCAGTTACACTGTACCGCCACGGCCTACAATTCCTAATCTGAGATGCAGAGCACAAAGACAAATGGTAAGTAATGGGTTTTTCAAAAATATGAAGCCACATAACACTTACAGTATTCACAAGTCACTCATCAGCCATGCCTCTGAATTCTGAGGGTGAATTACTAAGTTTAATGAGCCAGTAGTGAATCATGATGATCAATATCAACGGTGATGAAGTATGGGGGCGTAACGTCTACTTAAATTATTTACTCTTGTACAATGAACTACAAAGTCATTATGTGTATTCGAGAGCTATGAACCACTACAATTAGACTACTCACTGATTCACAGCTTACCATAAAATAAAACAAGCTTCCTATAAAATGTGAAAGCCTCTGCAACAAAGAAAATCCATAAGGCCTATACAGCATATGCTTATGCAGCTGCCCAGAGTTGTTCAATTTGGAAAGATGAAAAGGAATATTTGGCCTAATTCTAGTTGTAAATGCATAATAAACAGCGGTTGAATATTTAACAGCCCTCAAACATGTGGCGCAGCTCACATGACTGGGAGTTGTCAGTCACACAGAGCCTGAAGCATCACAGCAGGAGAGGTTTGGCTCAGTGGTAGGAGGCGCTCAGAGGGTCGATTAGTATGCACAGTTGATGTCCTTTTAAGTTAGAACAGCCTTACCATTGCTGAAGGAAGGATTGTTGTGTGAGAAAGCTCAGCTGGTGCTTTTTGACACGTCAGATCAGCCTCTTGGTAGCCTATCATCCTCCTGTCACAGGAACATTGTAGTCTTTGCCACTAATCTTAAAATGACAACCTAAAATGTTATTTGCTTTGATCTTTAGACACGCTGCTTTGTTGTTGCCGACATTTCCTCAGGTAAAGTAAAAAGTGAGGTACTTATATAGGGCGTTTAAATTCTTTTTTAGATTTAGGACAACTACAACGCAGCAGTTCACCATTTTATTCAAATCAGTCCTAGTCAAAATGGAAGACGGTATGAGTGCAACAACATCTAAGGAAACTGTAGTTAAATGTACAGTTTATGACTCATGTAACGTGTCCTTATGTAACTCGGTCGAAAATCCCTGACGATCATTTTTTCCCATATTTCTTTCGCCTACATACCGGCCTTGTTGCTTTAGAGTGTGGTTCAAAGTAACAGTATGACTACTACAGGATCCATTCAACAGCAGATAGAGCTCAGTTACCATAGTTACTGTTAAACTGCGCACATATCATGTCATTCTCTTGAGGGGCTACTGTAGAAAAAAAATGCAATAAATAACATATTTCCAGAGCAGACAGCTTATTTAAACAGAAGACGCACTGGGATCCATAACTGCTGACAGTGAGAACACAAGAGAATGGACGAAGAAATACAGTACAACTCAATATTGCTAAATATTATTTCTAAATAAAGCTGTTATGAACATATAAACACGCTTTCCAGGATGTAACGTAAATTTGCATATAGTATATAATTTAAGAATAGACTTGCAGGATAAGTTCACTTCCGGAATAAACATTTCCTGATCATTTACTCACCTGCCTGTAATCCAAGATGATCAAGTCTTTCTGTCTTCAGTTGCAAAGAAATTAAGGAAAACATTCCAGAACTTTTCTCCATATAATGGAGTTTAATGGTGGACAACGGGCTGAAGGGCCGAATTGCTGTTCCAAGCCAAGGATTAAGGGTCTGATCTAGCCAATCCATTGGTCAATTTAAAAGTTTTTCAATATATTTATTCATATATTTGTTCTACAAGGCTGCATTCAAACTGAAATTTGGAACGTCAACCCACTGGACACAAACAAAGTCCACTATATTTTTCAGAAAGACATGAACATCTTGGATCATAAAGGGGTGAGTAAGTGATTAGGAAATTGTTATTGTGGAAGTGAACTAATCCTTTAAATTATACAGTGATGTACAGAGTATCTGCAATACAGCAGTTGATCATCTACAACGTTTAATTGTCATTTTGGTTTCAGCATTCAAGACTTGGTTGCTCTCATGGTTGAAACTCAAATGTTGCACACCTAACAAACTTCAACCTAGTTTATGTGCTTCAGAATCTTTCATTGCAGAGAGGTTACTGGAGGAACTATTGATGTTCTTTATAGTTCTTGCAGTGTTTCTCAGCAAACCGTCTTTTTTGAAAGGATATCTAGAGGTTTTCCAGAAGGTGGAAATCTAAGGAACCTTCTGTATGCAGTGGTACTTCAAGTGTCTTATTTTTTTATAATGTGGAATGTAATAAGACCAAAAACCCAAAACACGCAAACACAATCAGTACCCCTTGAGTTCCACAAAACTCGATCCATTTTCCAAAGTTCCATGAAGGCCATAGAGACTCACAACTTTCTAAGGTCGCTAATTCGCTGACCTCAGTCCTGTTTCATCAAATTCTTGATGTTCCACTTCTGGCCAGTGCAGGAACGCAGGATCAGAGCGTAGCCGAAGTAGACATTAGCCGGCACTACCTCAAGACAGCGCCCTGTAGCTCGGTTGATGATTGCTTCATTCTTCAGGGAACAAAAATAAAAGAATCCTTTTAGTGATCAAAGGCAAAAGGACAATTTTTACAAAGTGCTCTATATAAAACATGACCCATTCACCTGTGCAAAGTGCCATGTTTTCTGGCGTACGTTGGAGACTTTCTCACAATTCAGGAGCTGTGGGTAACTGCTGATTTTATCGTCCACCACACACCGTGTATCTTCACCAGTGCTTCCCAGAGGACCCAGGAAAAGATAACCCTCCTTAGTGTAGCGACCCAGCTACAAAATAGACCACAGAGGGGATAATGTGAATTTATTTAATTCAGTGATTTGGTAACTGGGTCACTGAGTCAATCAGGGGCATTTTGGCACCCTATGCTGATGATGTTTGCCAGATAGTTTTTGGCAGTTCCGTAATGACTATTAATTTATTATAATTATTAGCTGGGTCAAGCTCCAGTGTAGATATGCAAACTGGTCAAGACTAGATCTAGATTTTACAGTCTCAAAACTGAATTAATAACCAGAAAACAGAATTTCTTTCTTATTTTGCACCATTTTGTAATTTCATTGCTTCATTGCCACTGATGAACAGAATGCAGAGAACTCCCTCCAGACGTAACCTATTTCCAGAGTGCAGAATGAGTGGAGGTTTAGCAGAGGTCAGGTCTGGGGAGATGTATAGCTGTGAGGAGTTGTTGCTCTACCTGAGGGCCCCAGCCATGGCAGGGGTGCAGAGTTGCTGTGTGGTTTTCCTTTATGCCCTGGTCCACACACAGATGGGTCACATTGGTATTGCGTATCTAGAACACAGTAAAAAAGATGTAAGCGGCTGATATTTTGACCTGCTTTTTGTAGATTGAAAAGTTATTCTCTGACTATGAAGCCTGTTTTGATAGAACTAATACCTAAATAATGATGCAGTGCCTTCTTAAAGTGATGCTTCATCATTTACTCGCCTTCATACTACTTCCCTTTCTTTGTATATTACGAATATCGTTGGCACTTTGACAGATTTTGCTTTGGATAAAAGTGTCTGCTAAAGACATAAATGTAAATCTGTCTTCTTTGAATAACAAAAGAAGCCATCTTGACAATGTTTACAGTGTTCTTTTTAATACAATGGAAGTAAATGGTTTAAAAAAACTGGCTCTGTGGAACTCCAAAAATTATCAAAAGGCATCATAAAATCCACACAGAAGTGGTTCATATGACTTTTAAAACCATACGCTAGCGTCATGTAAAGAACCAATTGAAATTTAAGTCATTTTTGGCATCATTGATCATATGGGCCTTTATAAAATGTTGAGCAGAAACCATCCTACATTTGATCTATCTTACAATCATCTCTCAATTATGGGTACGTGATTCAAAGACTGTATGTACAGTATGCACAGAAACGCACATTCGCTTCTCTTTCAGATGTGAAATCTGAAATGATCTTGTACGTAAATTAATGGTTTCACCTCTCTGCCTTGTAAACAACTTCTAATTTAATGTCTATAACATATAGGGTGATAAGTACGATTTTAGCAAAATCATGATTGTAAACTTGGTTGACTCCTCACATTATATCACTGGTTTCAGAAGATTTAGAATGTAGTACAAGAGTCATAATGACCACTTACGTGACACTTTTGTGGTTATTTTTTAATCATTTTTGGGGGTTTGACAGTCCTAATTCTCACTAACTTTCATTGTATGGAAAAGTGGCATGAAGACCTTCTTCAAAACATGCGGACATGAGGTGATTAAATGATTTTGGATGTGTTAATTAGAGACACATTGATAAGGGCCTTATTTATAAAATGTTGCACAGAAACCTTCCTAAATGTTATAATTTCTCTGATATGCAAACATATGCGATTCATAGAATGAACATACAAACACAAAACGTGTGTATGCCTCTCTTTCAGATGTGAAATCTATGAATTGCAAATGATCATGAACTTGCTTGTGAATGGTTTCAGCTCTCTGCCTTGTAAACAACTCCTAATTAGTGTCATTAACATATAAAAAAATATCTCCAATCATCATAATTTAGAACAGCAAGCTGTAAGAACAGCTTACATTTAAAAAAAAACCTGCAAAACTCAGATAATAAAAAGTCAATTCGTCTGCTCAGACCATAGTCTCGGCCTGTGGTGACATTTCCATGCCACAAAATATAATGCTGAACAAAAGAAACTGTGATTGGTCAGTCAAACATTCTCATGGGCGAACCTTTGCAAATGAACACTACCATGTATTCCAAACCTTTAGTCATCAGTCTGAAGGTCTGTTTATGCAAGACTCTGCTCAGACCCTCATGTGATTTGTGAAGCACTTCTCAATGTGCGGACACATCGGAAAACTTTTGTAGGACAAACAGGTACATTATGTTGTCATTTTATAGTGGTGTATAAAGCACAGCTCACACTGAGGTCACTTTCAAATCATGTAGCTTTCTGTTGGTCAACATGGCAAATTCATGTTACCAAATTGAAACCATTGTGAACTCTGCATATGGAAATCTTTCATCTATGAACATTTGCCAAATGCACAATTATTTATTAAATGTGGTACTCACCTCTCCATAAAAGAGAGTGTTATTGTATCTCCTCATCTCTGGATAAATATTGTCGAGGTACCACTCAAAGTTTTTGCACTGGAGTCTTTTCCTGAGTGCTAATCTCTGGGATATGTCTCCATAGTCAATGCCATGGTTCTGTATGAACAAAGAAAGTGAATGTACAAAGGTATTATAGTATTTATTATTATTCTACAGCAAGTGCTTACCTTCATTGGGAGGTTCCATGCCAAATAGACATTTGATTTGTATTGGTCCATCCAGACTTCTGCCACCCTAAGTGCATTGCGCCTAGTGTGAAAGGCGATGTTACTGTGGTAGGGCTTTTTTGTTCTTGCAATATGGGCCACTCTGGAACAAGGCAGTACTTCCATGCTTCCCCCACACAGCCAAACCTGCGATTTAAAAATACACAAACACCTATCAAACTTCAGTTCTGGCATAATTTAAGAAGGAAAAAGCTAAAATTCTTTTCAAATGAAGGCCCTGTGCACTGAGCGTAGGGAGGCTAAGTTATGAATGCTCTACTTTAGCGGAGGGATGTGGGTGGCATACTAACCCTGATTCCCAGCTCTATATTTTCGCCTCCATACACGTCCATCCCTGCGTCCAGTAGGCCCAACTCCCCAAAGTATTCCCGGTTTACCACAAAAGAGCAGCCTATCATTGCAGGTGTCCTAAAAACACAAATTTTACACATTTTTTTAATGCTGTTTCTTCTTTAATGTAGTAAACAGTTAATGAATAAATAATGAATATCAATACAGAAAAATAATTCAGATATTGAGAATAGTGGCAGTGTAAAATATATATATTTTAACTATTAAATATATTTAATATTATAAGCACTTTACACTATACTAAAACCACTTTTCATAAAGCTACTTTCATACTTTTTCATAACCGTGGGTTACGCTAGTGCCAAAGGAACACAGTCTGAAACAATTGCTGTGCTAGAATATCATGGCAGGTTGTTTAGCAACAGAAAACCAATCACAAACCAAACAATGCCAACATCATTAAATATTTATGCACTTTGTACGGTCACATAAACTTTCAGTGCACTCTCTTTAGTTCCAGCCTTCCTTCCTTCGTTCCTTCTATACCTTTTTGTATGTTTCAGAGGATTTAAGACAACCATAGCAGATACACAGTATAAAGTGCCCTTTCCACGGCTGGACAAGCAAATCCTACTTTAAAGAGGTTTCTTTGTGTGCTTTACTTGTCCAATCCTTTATTATATCGTCCTTACTACCTCTCGGGGCCGTGTCAGTTGCATTGCTAGGGGTCAAAAAGCTCTTGGATTTCATCAAAAATATCTTCATTTGTGTTCAGAAGATGAACATGGCAGGTCTTACAGGTTTGGAACGACATGAGGGTTAGTAATTAATGGCAATTTTCTTTTTTTGGTTAAACTAACCCAAAAGCAAACCCAAGACTGTGTTCAAAATGAAAGTCCAATAAGATCCTACCTGATAGGTGCAGAAGTGTCTCCTTCATCCCACCACTGTTTTGGTGGGCTGATATACATACACCAGAGCTCCCAATTATAACCATGGCCTGAGTTCTCATAGCGTTCCAGCTCAAACGTCTCGTCTTTAATGTTGTCTATGGAGGGCAGTATGATCCTCTTGTGGTTCTCCTTGATTCTAGACAGAACTGGTTCAGCCCTGGCAAGGGGATGTAGAGGTTAGATCATAATAAGCAAAGCTGTATTGCACAGTGTTAATAACACTTCTTCAGCTCTGCTGTTTGGAGCTCAATCTAATCCTGGCTTGCAAACGTGTTGGCTGGTTTCTCACCTAACATCAGCCAATTAGATGGACCTACAGAGGAAACATGAACTGAAACTCTGTTTACACATGGTATTCATATCTGTTTGGTTTGCTCATGTAAACAGAACACTAAATACATCTATGAACAGGCTCCACCATAAAATGGTTGCTTTCCTACTGCAGACATTTATGTGGACAAATGCGTACTCTGGCTTGTTTCAAAGAAAACTACACCAAAAATTATTCCAATTCCAATTCCAATTGCGCTACCATTTGTGTACCGCATTATTTGGCACATCAATAAAAATGATGTAGAGCAGAGATGCCCAATTCTGTTCCTGGAGATCTACCATTCTGCAAAGTTTAGCTCCAACCCCAAACAAACATAACACAATTTATCTAGCTAATTAAAATATTCAGGAGCACTTGATAAACGCAGGCAGGTGTGTTGGAGCAAAGCTGGAACTGAAGTCTGCAGGTAGGCAGATCTCCAAAAACAAGATTGGACACCCCTGATGTGGTCGTCAAGTAGTCATAGAAAAAGCATTTAAAGAGCATGTTTTAGGCCAGAGCTGTGTCTAAAATCGCCCACATACCCTTAAATATGCACTGTATGAGGGGACAGTCATTTGTAGTGGCATCCTAAACCATAGTGAATGTTATCGAGTTCGCACATTCATTCTCATAATGCAGCACAATAACAAGTGTACACTCAACAGCTAGAGAAATCTCAGAATGCAGTATTAAGGTTACGCTAATATGAATTCCTGCGACTCACCAGAAGATGGCATCTGCAGCTGAATCATCCATTCATCCATCCATCCAATGCGGGTTGTACATGCTAGTTTCCATGAAAGAGTTTTGCAAATTTGCTAAGATTCGAATGTATAATTAACAGCAAGGACAAACTATGCAAAAGTGGCAGCCTTTCCAGTGCACGTAGCATACGGATTTGCTCATTTGTTTTCATTAAGTCTTACAAGTGGACTATATTAGTGGATTAATGTAGGGAATAGTGATTGAGGGTATAGGGGACAGATACAAACAGCACAGGTGTAAAGAGTAATGCACCTTGGCTAACCATGTGTGACTAGATCACTGAAAATGTATCTTAATATACAAGGTGTCAACAGGGCCAAAACCGCATGGGACAGCATTCCTGGCAATACTAATCTTAGGTGTTCTCAAGCCCCCTTTAGAGGGATTAGAATAATTTTAGGATTGTAACCAGTTTTGCTAGGATGGAAAATCACCTGAAACATTCTGGCAGCATGTGAGACCAGCTTTAAAAGCAGTTGAGACCAGTGAACCATATAAGGGTGGTTCATTTTTTTATTATTATTATTTTTTTTTTAACGTTTTATGCTTTTCCAATATGTAAAAAAAGGGGTTTAGGTTTTGGATTAAAATGCAATAGTATATTTGAGAGAAATACTGTTTTTCTATGCCTTTTTTTTCTTAATTTGACTTTGTAAACACTTTCTCCCTGGCCTAGTGATAAACCCTGTTGAAAAAAAAACAACATATGCCAGTAGGATGTTTTGAGAAATGGTTGCTGGTTTTGAGCTGGTCATATGCTGGTCCCAAGCAACTAGCTCCTGCTTAGGCACTTGCCAGCTTATGACCAAGGTCCAGTTTAAACCAGCTGCCATGCTTCAAAACTAACTTATGCTGGGTTTTTTCCCAACAGGGAAGGCATGAAATCACATATTTAGAGACCCACCACTCACCATCCACCCAAGAGTCACAAGAGACATGTCTGAGACATATGTTACTACTGGTTGTAAACAGTTGTCTGTTTTGGCTGAGCATCTCAGTTTAGGATCGATTTTGATACCAGGTGTAAACAAGGCTTGAAAAGTCGGGGTGTGAGTGAAACCATCCATAAAACCAGCAGTATAGTGTAGCACGTGCTAGATTCTCACCATGCAGGCGTGAACTCAACATGGGCATCAAAGAAGCCAGTCACCTCCCCAGTGGCCACTTTCCAGCCTTCGATGCGAGCCCGGATGAGGCCCTCTCTCTTCTGATTGCGCACTATTTTGATAAGACCCGGGTATCGCTTGTTGACATACTCCTCCAGTGGCCCTTTCAGTTGTACTGTCATGCATAAACACACACACATAAACGGTAAAGAGGGAGAAATCTCGTTTCATGGTGCATGATTGCTCGTCGCTGTGTTTAAACCAGACCAGAGGGAATGTGTCTCCTACGCCAAAACTCTTCTGTGCCTTTGATCTGTGCTACGGGGATCCACACCATCCCCCTGGAAAACACGTTCTTGGAAAGTGTTCCCGATACCCACGTTAAACACTGTCATCTGCATTCCGAGTGACAAACCGTGAATCACTGACATTATGAGGACAGAGATGGGTGTGCTGTTCGCCTGCCCCCTCATTTCAGCAAATGCAGGCTTTTCCCCCTGCGCTGATGGACGGTTGGCCTCCGCCACCGGCTCATGCCAACAATGTGATGGAAATTGAACTGTCTCTCTGGGAAGGCCTGAGCACACACTTTGATACAATAGACAAGCATGGCCATGCGCAACGTGAGCAAAGAGGGCTTGGCAAACTACTCCAGGTTATCAGTGTAGACACTCGCGCTCAAATGCAACACAATGGATTAAATCCTGTCAGAAGGGTTTATGAAACTAGGTTTTTGCATTTTCTATTAGCTCTTTGGTTTCTAAGGTATTCTGAGTGGTTTTTATTGCATTGGTATGCAGCTGCTGGGGGTTTTAGGTGAGTATTTAGTAGTTTCTTACTTTTAAAAGGCAAAATAAGCTACCCCTTCTAATATGTTCGAGTCCTGTTAGAAAGATCTTAATAATGAGTTTGACGCATATAAACCACCACAATATCATAATTATGAGTGGGAAACTATTTTCTGGAGTGAGAAAACATAGCTGATACAATTTATGCAACATCTGTTTGTGACAAGAACATTCGCTATTTGTGCATTGCTATCTTGCTCCAACCAAAGTGTTTTGAACATACCTGACAACACAATTATGACTTCCCAACTGGTAAATACATTCATATCATTTTATAGTTCGCCAGAGAAAACCATTAGAATAACCATTAAATATGATTTTGTTCCATGTAATTTAGAAATAGAATTCTCTTGTTTCTCACCGTCATCACTGTTGTCATCCACCAAGATGATTTCCTTTAGGAGATGAGCTGGTGTGTGGTTGACAGCTGAATGGACTGAACGCAGTATGACAGACAACGCCTCATTTACAAAGATGAAAATGATGGAGATCTGTGGCAGGTCACGGGGATATAAGGCCTTTTTGCATCTATAAAAACACACATGTTATCTTTGAAACAAACCACCTCTTTGAATCTTTGGTACATAAGGCTGTGAAACCTTTCACTTCCTAACAATAAACGAAGCCACATCTTGCTTTGCTTATTTGCCCATTTTCACAGTAACAATCACAGAGCCTGATCTAAAAATGAAGCTTATTTATAGAACCTAACTTAAATGAACTTAGAAACCGTAAATGTCACTTTCCTCTCCTTTGATCTTGGTAAAAGAAAAATCTCTTACACAAATGGTTCTAGAGATTCTAGCTAAACTTTGCTAGTCAGTTAACTCTTAACTCTAGGTTTTTGTATAGATATTTTTCAGGGTTAAAAAAAAGCCAGTCACACTCACTTGCTGGGTCGATAATCTGGAATAGATCTATCCAGAGAGATTTTGTCACTCAGAAATGCATTGTAGCCATATTTCTCCCTCAGGTATTTGGCCTCCTTTTCTTCCTCTGGTGTAAGTGTTGCCGGTAGACCTCCTCTACCTCGGCCTCCGAAACCTTCAATGAGTCCAAGAGACTTGGACAAACCTATACAACACAAATTATAGCATTCTTGTTTTGTAAGAGGGTATTTTTGTGATTTTTTTATGATACAGATAAAAAAGAAGTTACCATTCAGTTGTCTGTACACTACATCTTCCAGTGATCCCAGTCTCTTTAAGAGCACATCATGAGTGATGCTGGTCTCCTGAACAGATCCATTCAGATGCTTCTGTCCTCTCACATCAGCAGCCACTGCCGGTTGACCAACAGCTTTGGTTGTGCGTAAATTGCACTTGCCCCAAAAAGTGATAAAGCCAGCCATAGTAAACACATTCAGCACCAGTAGGATTTTCCATCTTCTCATCACAAAGGCCATGAAAGATTTTGGAGTTCGGAATCCAGCAAATCGCATCTTAAAAACAAAAAGCAAATGTAATGTGTTACGTGCACTGAATTGATGGAACTGATGTCAATTTTATTAATAGACACAGTAATAAAGACAGTAAGTCAACGGGGGAGGGGACTAGGAAGAGAACATGATCTGGGCAGGACATATGACAGCTCTACTGTGTGTCAAAACATTCACACTTCCAATATCTAGATATCATTTTATTACCAGTTTATTAGATAAACTTCAAGTAAATCCAAGAAAAGATTTACTTTCATGTGTAGGCCAAATAAAACGCAAAATAACATAATTTGCTATTATTCTGACAGGATATTTAATTATTTTCATTATATTTCCTAGGGTACTTGTATGTGATCGCACTATTAGGTGAGCAAATAAATATAAATTAAAGCTGTAAAACCGACCACAAAATATTATATATATGCCTGGACTACTTTTGAGGGTCTAGTATCACTCCGCCGTCTCTCTCTCTCTCTCTTTGCTCATACAAGCACAAAATTCAAATAGTTAAAAAGGCTCTATTTTTTAAACTAATGGTTAATAATTTTGTTACATTTGTATATGTATTACAAAGTATAAGTGTGTATGTAAAAGTATTACTTTAAAGGTGAACAGAACTTTTTAAATGCTTTAGGGTCCCCACAGAACCACGAAGAAGACACAAGAATACCGATAAGAGAGACTTTGTTCATGAATTTTCAGAATGACAACTCTATATGGCTTTATTCATAACAATATATAAATTCGTATTTAAACAGCCTTTATTTGCCTATAAAAGCATAATTTTTCCTGCTAAATTAATAGTTTTCTAGTTAATAAATATTTGACCTACAGCTAATTCCACTGCCCGTATATTTATTTATTAAAGTAGGACGTAAGCTGGATAATGTAGCCTACACTGTCTCAAAATAAACCATTTCAGGATGATGATAATGAATGTGCTGTTTTCATTTATAACTCTCTACTTTATTTTATGTTTCTGTATTCATAATTTCACATTTAATTAACATAATTTCTGCTTTATATATCTAGCAAAATACATTTATGCGCTTGGAAAGCCCATACGTATCACTAATATGTTAAAGGTAGGCAGCTCACTAGGTTTGAGACACAACAGGCTTCTGAAAATCAGACATACATTGTATGAATCTCCAACATAACGAATTGACCACCAGCAAATGTACCTGACAACTTGAATCAGACTGCGTTTTTATGATGCTTGTCAATTGGCTGATAGCCTATAATCTATATAAAAAAATTACCATAACCACTTACCATTTTGGATTGGTAAAATGCATCCTGCACTCGAATGTAGAGTCCTCCTGTGCGCTTTCGTCCGTTTTCACATGTTCTTATAAATAAAATCCACGTGGGAAATATATTTACATACTTCGAAGAGTCACAGCAAAGGGTCCTAAACTGCAGTCATTCATCACAAGACATCTGTCAGTCAAATCTATAAGGTCTTCACCGACAAACACAGCTGTTCTTTACTGGAAATAATGTCAGAAGGTGTTTCGTGAAGTCAGACTTAACGTGTGTGTTTGCCCTGGATGAGCAGAAGTATGTAAGATCCCTCCACTTCAGCTACGAGACTCAACAGACGCAACATCATCTCCAGCCGGCTTCATCCACGGCAAGCACAGTCTTCATTATAAACGCTATTTTATATCCTGCTGCTATGTGACGCTCATCGTTGATCCACGCTGATCCACGAGCATTCCGCATCTCGCGCCATTTACACTGTTTTCTGCAGTTAATGTGCCCTGTTAAATCGTTTTGTCCACATAATGCTGGTTAGCGCCTCGGCTGAGACTGATGGAAAACACGGAGTGGATGCAGCATATGGAGCAGATGTGTGGGATTAAAGAGCTGCTCGCGCGCGCCACTTAACTCTGTTCACCTACATGGACGATACCAAAACGTCACACAAAAAAGTAGATAGAATTGCTTACAGACTAAATATTGGCTAGTGTACTGCTACTTTCACTTAGTGTAAATATAATCCATTGCTATAACACTTAGTGCAAATAGGGAAAGATTCTATTTACACTATTCAGTTCGATTCAACTCACACGTATTTGTATAGGGCTTTTCACAATTCAAATCTTTCTAAAGCAGCTTCACAGAAAATGTGGTAGTTTTGTTTGTTGCATGAGGGTTGTCATGAGGGGTGTCGTAGTTGGGTGAAAAGTGGGACTAAATTACCAGGGCCCCAAGTGGGGGGAGGGCCCCTGAGGAGTGAA
>JAUCMU010000027.1:7046213-7057394 GCA_032275025.1 Enteromius treurensis | reverse complement strand
TCAACCAAGGACTGAGTCCTTCGTTCGAAAATAATCCCATACACAGGAAAGGATGCATAAGTGTAGCCTTTGCGCTCTTCGCGCTCTAAAATCACCCACAATCCTATGCGCGCAGCTTTGCTATCTTGCTCAAAAATTCAAAATGTCGGACATAAGCGGAGTCGGAGCACCAACGGGGCAATATGCTTTCAAATGTAAGTATATTTACAAATTACTTAAAAAGCATTAAAAAGTACAGATTACTACCGTATTGATATATCATAATTATGAGCCTGACGCCGATGCTGCCTCACCATCTCCATTTCCATATCTGAAAAAATGCTGTACATCAACCAAACCAGTAATTTTGCACTTCCATTTTTCAGTGCTGAAAGCGGACCTTTTCACTGACGTAATGATGCAATAACGTGCACTTGCTAGCCTGTTCCATTTACGTATTCTCCGAATGCTTAAGAGGAGCCTCGCCTAGCCTCTGAAGGAAGTGACTTGGAAGGACCAATCCTGCCAAGGACGTATCCTTGACACTGAGAAACACCGACTGTCAGGTCTCAGTTTTCCAAAGGGGGCAGTGCATGCTATAAACGCAGCAGAGTGCCCAAACCTTTGCAGATGCCTTTTTAGTTTTTTGTTATTTTCTGTGTGTAATATACATATATATATCTAGTCAAATTTGAAGTTTATCAAAACCTTGCATCAAAATTGTCTTAAAACTCTATCTTGGGAAAACTTTTGGATGTGTGTGGATTAATCACTTGATATATCTGAGGCTTAAACTGAGCATAAATCTTTGGCTAATTTGTCCAAAAAGATGAAATTCCAGAATTCAGATCATTGTGATTTTTTATAACAGCGTAGTAGACTACATAAAATGCATATAAATACTATATCTGGATCTCTATATTGGTCATGAAATTTGATCTCAAAAAACAACAACAACAACACATTTTTAAGCTGATAAAATGCAAGAAATCATTTGTGTCTTTATTAAGCACACTCATTAAACATACAAAGTGATGGTTTCACTATATGCCGACTGTAGGCAGATGTTTTCATACCAGGGGCCACATTTATAAAACTCTCTGTAGATTTCATTCTAAAAGTGTGCGTACGCTCCAAAGTTAGATTTTATGTATGCACAAACGTTTTCAGATTTATAAAACCACACCAGAGCCTGTGAAAAAATCTCTTTATAAATCCCAGTCAGGTGAAGATTGTGCGTAAATGCATATCCATCCCAACTTCTCCCAAAAATAACCACACGTGGAGCTTACAACTTCTAGTTTTACTATCCATAACCTCATCTGCATATCATTTCCATGCATATTCCCATCCATGTGACATGTTTAACATCATCAAAGGTACAAAGGAAATATGATATACACACTATAAATGCCATTTGTGCCATACATTAATTTTACTCTAAAAAAATCATTCGGTATCCTTGTTATGTATTAGAATAAATACAAAAAACAAAAAACAAAAACTGTGTTAGAACGGGTTGATTTAATTTTTTTTTAATGGCCAAATATTATTAAGTTGTTTTAAAACAGTTTAAATCAGGGGTGTCAAACTCAGTTCCTGGAGGGCCGGAGCCCTGAAGAGTTTAGTTCCTACCCTGCTCCAACACACATAATACGCCGTTTTGAAGGACTTGATTAGTTGGATCAGTTGTGTTTAATTAGGGTTGCATCTAAACTCTGCAGGGCTGCGGCCTACTAGGAATTGAGTTTGACATCCCTGGTTTAAAGAAAACTACATTTATGCAGTATTGCTGATAAGATGAACATCTTTTAGTTATTTTATGGTAAACAGATAGGCCTATGTTTATTTCAATGTAAAATGATCTGACTGCATCGCTAACAAAGTATTTTAATAAGAAAATGTGTATCTTACTTCATACTTCCAATAACATACAGCGGTGCTTTTCATAATGTTTTAGAGATGCTTTCACAATCCATGTAAGCAGCTGAAGTTGTACAACATAAATGTCTAAATTGTCTAAATATGGATGGGTCAGAATGTGCGCAAATTGTCCCGTCAAGTTTGTTTTTAGAAATCCCACTTTTTGCGTAGGAAGTAGTGTACGCATCTATCAGGAATGGTTTTGTGCATATGCAACGGTTATAAATGAGGCCCCAGGAGTCCTGTCAATGAAATGAGAAGCAAAGTGTGGTGTAGAGCTAAACTGACTTATATAAACACTCAAACAGCGTTAGTGTGCTACTCACAAGCATTGTAACTGATGTGAGCCATGCCTCGCAAAAAAGACATCTCAGAAGACCTACGATCAAGAGAACCCTAGAGTAATAGCTTAAGGCTTGAAGGATTCATTGAAGTTGGCTAACATCTACGGGGGGCCCCTTAGAATCGTCCTAACTTAGAAAACTACGTTTGGCTTGTTGATATTTGTGACTTGGAACCAATTTCTGTCTTTTTTCCAAGGCAATGAGGTATAAAACAGAAAAAAAGTAGGTTTAGAAAGTAGGTTGCAAAGAATGATAAATTAGATTTGTGTAATGATTATAGATGGTGACATGAAAATGAGGCACTGCATTTTTTATAGTGCTTTGTATTTAAATTTAAAAAAAAAAAAATGCACAGGCCTAAGAGAATGTGCTTGTGTTTATGACTCAGTTACATTAGGCTATATTTAGGTTTGTATCTCTTTCTCAGAAATATAGGTTTATATCTCACAATTCTGTGTTTGTATTTTAGAAAACAAAGTCAGAACTCTGATATAAACTCAGAATTGTGAAATTAAAAGTCACTTACTGTATATTTTTGGAAACAGCTTCATACAAAACACTGCAAGGTCTTGTGTTAACCCAAAATTACAATTACTCACAAAATTCTCACAAAAAAGCAAACAAACAAAGACCCCTAAAAAGCAGAGGCACATGTGCTAATTTAATGAACACAAGTTGACAAAAAGATTGAATCCAATATTAGGTGATAAAAAAACACAATGTGAGATTTGCAGGTCCTTTTTGGGCAAAATATATTAACTACATTTAAGAATTTCTTTAAAACTTAAGTTCCCGCGTTTTCACAAATCTTCAATAATGAAGAAAGAACGAGTGTTAACTATTCTACCTGTATTATTCTTCAGGAGCAGCACTGTCTGATTCACACTTTTCTTGGTCGAATTATTTTTGTATACAGATGTAAAGCTGGAAAATACTTCTAACGTTTGTTTAGTAGTCATTTCACGGCTGTTTGATTAGTCTTTTATACGAGCAATGCTGCACTACACATCTTAACCACACGGTGTCAGTGATTCGTAACAAACCCTCTCTGCACTGTATTTAAGTCGTGACTTTAATAATCCTTATTCGACAAAGGAGACTTTAATTACGTAAAGTTGACACAGTTTATATGAGTATTTTAAGGGAATGAAAGAACACGGAGAGAGACAGGGTCACATTACATTTATTACATTTGGAAATACATACATGCACCATAAACATGCTGAGTTAAATCTGTGTAAAGAGCATGTATAAAACTACCAAATTCCCCCCGTATCTTCATGGCATATTGGGGTTAGTTTGTGTCTCAATTGACCCACTAAAGAAAGAGCACATCTGAGCTTTGTCCTGTCATACAGTCCTATGATTCCTATAATGTTTGTCCAATACACAGTGTAGTACATTAACAATGCCATACAAAGCAAATAAACAATCTATAAGGCGCTAATGCTAAATGGCTAAACCTGACATGGCTTTAATAGTTATGAATGAATCAATTCAGAACTAAATTATCTAATACTAAAAACAAAATATATAAACAAATCTGTTTTAGAAAGAATTAAAATGGATGGTAATCAGATAAAATGATTAATAAAATCTATTTATCACAAAGAGGGCTGTGATCTCTTGGCTAATCATTTGGTGTTTTCATTAGCATGTCAAATAAAAACAAGGAAAAGTAAGTTTGCCCCTTCACAGCACTACTAAACACAACAGAATAAATGTACAAATATGTCAAACTCTACTGCAAACTCGCTCTGAACCAAAAGAGGAAAACGAGGTAATATAACTTTCACAGTGACAAAAGAGTACACCATCTAACCACTACAAAACAGAACGTTATTGTCCATAAAGAGTGATTTCAATTAATCTCAGGACATTTATTACAGTATGTAGTGTAACTCGTGTTAATATTTTAAAAGCTTTTTAGGCATGGCTGTCATACAACTATACAAAATTATCTTAAAAATGGCTCAACTCTGTTGTCATGAAACTATATTAACAGCATCGGATTGGTTGACTATCCAGACATGTTTCAGAGTTTGCTCATAACAAATCAGAACAAAGAACTAAATTCTTTTAAAAACTAATTTTGTCCAACAATATAAATAAAAACAAACAAACAAACAAACAAAAAAACAAAGCACACATACAATCCAACGATCTTAAAAATGTACAAGCAAAAAGATTGATCCGAACTATTGATGCAAGTTAGATGGATGGGTTTATAAAGGCCATGTCTATTTATGTGTCAGCAACATTTAAAAAAAAGTGGAGCACTTGGCTTGATTCTACCTAGGATGACACTGATATTTACCCGTAAGGCAATGCTTTTGCCCAAGAGCTTAGTATATTTAATGCTACTCGCATCAGTGGCAGTCTTCCTGAATGTTAGAAATCATGGCAGGATCTGTAAGGTAACGTTGCCTCTTTGTAGCCAGAAATATGATTTAATATGAATGGTTAATTAGTGCATGACTTTGGATGGATAAAAAGATTTGATTGTAATCTAAAGCTGACTCACTGTTGAGTGTTAAAGTGTCTGTGTAGTGTACAAGTGTACAGAATAGTAAAGAAAATGTGTGATGGGTTGAATTTTGTATAGAGCAAAACAAAAACCAACACTGACTGTTCTAATGGTTTCTGAAGTGTGTGATGTACAACGAATCCAGCGGCAAGCCATTTAAAAATAAAGTGAACAGTGGAATGTGGGAGCAGCAGTGCATGCAGATATTCTGGTCCTATGAAACATTAAGGCACCAGAGGTATCAAAAATCTACTTGGTTTTTTTTTTTGTTTTTAGTTCCAAAAAAAAAAAAAAAGATTTCCAAGTCTTCTAAAGGCAGTTTCTGTGAGTGCATACAACATATTATGGAGGAGACGTAACTGATTGACTTCAAGCTTGAGCACCTGTCATCTTCTGCAACAGAGGGATCTGTGAAAGCAGAGTAGATAATTATTTGATATCACATCTCATAAAGAAATGCTATATATGGTAGCTGTAGCAATGGAACGGCATTTTTAGCCTAATTTGCTAAATATTTTTTTATTTGGTTTGTTTGTATTTTAAGACTTGAAAATTATTAGTTATTTAGTTAGTTATTTTTAGTTATTTTGTAACCTAATCAAAATAACCTAAATATAGTTTGATTGAGATAAACTGGAAAGCACAATGAAAAAACATGATTTTTTTTTTGATTGTTGAGAACTAAATCTAAAAAATTATATGTTGTAGAAAATGAACTTGTTTCTTGTTTAGAAATCTGATCAGTGTTAATAATGGATATTCATGAATTTATTTAGCAGACACTTTTATCCAAAGATATAAAACAAAGTGATTCATCTTAAATATTTAAATGATATATTTATTTGAGCATGCTGATTTACTTTATTTTCTACATTTATATAAGTCTTCAAAAACACTAATACTTTAATAACTGTTATGTTTAATCCTCTAATCAAAATGAATATAATTATACTAATATAATCTCAAAATTATTATTTTTTTAATACTGACTATCATAATTTTTTTATGCCTAAATTAATTTGTTTTGTGTATGTCTTAATGTTTTGTCTTATTATTAATGTAAGAAATTCTAAATTAGACATTTCCAATCTTGACTAATCTAGACTTGAGAAGCAAAATTTTAAAAATACAATTGTTGTCTATTATTTTTTTAAAAGTACTAAAAATGTAACTTTTTGTGGGTTATCAACTCAGGATACAGGAAATATTAGATTTAATGGCCAGTCTCACCTTGGATAGGTCCACACCCGTGAGTGCATTAACAGACACGGGCAGCTCAGCGAGGAGACGGTTCACTTCTCCGGTCACTCGGCTGCCGTCCCCACTCAGAATAACAATCTCATTGGTCCTGGCCAGAGGAGCTGCTACCTTTCCAGCTATCTGTAGGTGGTGGACATTAGAAAATCAAAACCTGAAATCCAGGCCTATCCTTTAATAACCACATGGAATTCCAGTGGTGACCTCCAAATAACAAAGGTATTCCAAATTATACACAAGAAACGTTTATTCACCTTGGGAAGTGCTTCCAGGACGAGCGCAGTCTTGGCGGCCTCTCCGTACTGCTGGTAGGCTTCTGCCTTCAGTCTCATTCTTTCGGCCTCTGCCTTCCCCACAGATGAGATTGAGATGGCCTCTGCCTCTCCGACCTTCCTGATCTTCTCTGCCTCAGCCTGAGCAGTCAGCACTTTCTTCAACCTGTTCAGTGTCATCATCAATATAGCCCCATTCATCTTGGTGTTGTTGTGTAACTATGATAAATTGCCTTGCTAGTTAATACATCATTCCTTGAGGGATCTGATCCTGCAATCTTTTAGTGTCCATCAATCTGTGCTTCTCTTCTACTTTTAGAATAATGTTTCACAGAAGTGCCACAGATGTCAAACCCAAACAGGATGTCTGATTAATCATATATCCATTATATATTTGCTGAATTTATCTTTGACACACATGTTGAGGTCGTATTTCAACTCAAAATTAAAACAATAAAAAGCAAATATATTTTAAATACTTTTTAGTATACTCCCACCCAAATTCTCACGATTATATTGTCTCCTGATTACGTACTTTCCAGTGGTGCTTAATTTGTTACTCTCTTTAAAGATGAAGTGACACAATATTTCAGTAAATATTTTTGAACAAAAAGGATAATTTAGGCATAGACGGCTTTCCTTCAAGCTAAATGTATTTTTATATATATATATATATATATATCATTTATACCTTTTAAAGATTAAACATGTTAATTATATATAAAGTTTATCATTTATTTATTTTTTTATTTATAATATCTGTTTTCTAAATTTAATAAATGTATCATTTTATTATTAAAAACATATCATTAATTCACAAAATATTATAATAAACCTTAAAATGCAATGAAATATTTATTGCAGACAGACAGACAGACAGACAGATATATAGATAGATAAATGTCACACTCACTTCTGTCCTTCAGCCAGCTGTTGCATCTTGTAAGCCTCTGCTTCAGCAGGACGCTTGACCATCGCAATCAGCTCCTTCTCTGTCCTCTCAATCTCTTTCTCCTCAATGGAGATCTGCTTTTTCCTCTGCACAACCTCGATTTCGATCTCCTCCAATCTGATCTTCTGCTGCTCTTTAGCTGCCTGTAGTTCATAGGCCAGCTGAGACTCGGCTTTCTGTGTAGAAGAGAGACACATATCACATGATTACTACCACTCTCCTTGGAGACTGATGAATGTGAATGTATAAGCTCACATCCGGCCAGTAACAACATGACTGTGATTTAAGATTATGGCCATGGACTGAAATGAAATGTAATCCAACCTTAGTGTTCACTTCTTGATTGAAAGCAGCTTTCTGGAGCTCCAGCTCTCGCTTGGAGTCAGCCATTTTAGTGTCGGCCAAGAACTTCACATCCATCATTTCTTTCTTGCACTCAGCTTCCTGATCAGGGAGGTGGGAGAAAACAGAAGCTAATGAATGCCATGGATCTAATGGATAATGCATTAGCAATAAAAACAGTGAAGCCTGAAGTCTCTTACTCTAATCCCAGCATCCCTCTCTGCTTCAGCCACGCCAATGTCAGCGTCCCTTTGTACAGCCGCTGTCTGAGTTTTTCCAAGAGAGCTCAGGTAGTCCAGCTTATCATAGACATCCTGTAAACAATATTTTGTTATATTTTTAAATTCATTTTAATTTCGATTTACTATAATCCTAATTATAACAATAATAATTTGATTATGACTTATAATTATATGAAATATATCATAAAACGATGTGAAATGTTGTGTGGGTTGTTAAATAAAACTATTAAGAAAATTTCCATTAACTGAAATAAATCTAGAATAAAATAAAATATTATATATGAAAAATGTTAAAATTATACAATGAAAATTAGAAATGTTGCCTTGGCAACACAATGAAATCAATTAAGTTTGAATATTAAAATGACTAAAACTCTAAATACACACACACACACACAAAAACACAATTACTTAAAAAAATTTACTATTACAATTATTAAAATTAATTTACTAAGGACATTAATTAATTTAATTATGACTAAAATTATATAGAAACAAACTAAACAAATTTAAATGAAGACCATTTTAATTAAATGTAAAATCAAAATGATCCAAAAATAATAATAATATTTTTATTTAATTAATAAAAATAAAGGTTAATTCAAAATATCAATAAATACTATAAGTAGTGCTTTCAAATCAATTAACACATACGCATGTATATATTTAAGAAATAATTACATGTTTACTGTATATTCATAATGATTTATAATATATTTTAATACATTTTACACATATTTCTTAAATAAACATGTTTGCATGTTTTTTTATATGCTGTATACCTATAAATATACACAGTACACACACACACACACACATATATATATATACATATATATTATGTAAACACCAACTATACTGGCACTATAATAGATTTGTTATTATTATTATTTACAACTTCTATCTGTCACCCCTTGATTTAATATTTATTCTACATGTATACTGGTTGAAGGTGTCATACTGAGGTCAAGAGTAGAGGCAGGTCACTTCTACACCTTGTCCATGAGTATAATTTTGCATTAAGAAACACACACATCTTACTTTTATAGTAAAGCTGAGGATCTCAATGCCCATCCGGCCCACATCAGGAGCTGCCACCTCCCTCACCAGCCGAGCAAACTCATCCCTGTCCTGGTAAATCTGCTCCACTGTCAAAGTGCCTGTCATAAGAACAGCAACAAAACATCAGCTACATAGAAACACAAACATAAGCTTTGTATTTTAATGAGCCAACTGTAATTGTCAGTAATCTATTAACCTAAGATAGAACGCAGATGTCCCTCCAGGGTTTGCAGAACCACAGCCTTGATTTCCATGACAGACTTTCCCAGAAACTGCTCACAGGCAATTGCAAGCAAGTCCTTGTCAGTCATAACCTTGACCTGATGAAAACACAAAGTAAGAGTTAAACCAGCCTTTCATTCTGCTTTTTGAACTCTACAGTACTAATTTGAAATAAACGTTTAAAATCTACTAATTTTCAAATGTTTAGAACCATTACGGAATTTTCAGCAGCCATTATTCCAGTGTTCAGTGAGGGGTGATTATAATGAACTAAAACTACAACCGTGATGTAAAATAAACTAAAAATAAAATATAAAAACAAAACTTCTATTTCAGCTACTTTCCAAGGCAATTTTTTTGACAAGGCAACTTGTTCTAGTGATCATCGTAGTTTTTGATTACACAGACAGTCTCTGCATTTCATGAATAAATAGTTTAATCTCATCTTTATACATTACCATCACTCTGTTTTTCTATTTGATAATGTTCAGTGCTTTGCTACAATCTGTATTGTTAAAAGCGCTATATTAATAAAAGTGATTGATTGATTGATTGATTAAACTAATAAAAATGACAACAAATAATAATCAAAATATAAATAAATATAATAGTATTTTAATAGTAAAATAACAAATCTTCTGTAACATTATCAATGTATATACTGTAATTTTTTATCAATTTAATTCATCCTTACTCAATAAAGGCATTCATTTATTTAAAAAAAACCTTTTGAACGATAGTCTATGCCATAACTTTCAACCCCAAAACAATGTACTGATACTAAGCTGTAGTATTGATCCAAATGATTGAAAACTACTCATAGAAGATCCCAAAATAAATGTAATAAAACAACAGTAATTGAGCTCTGAGTGTTTACTTGAGCAACTCCTGTAACTGTAATAGCGACTCCCTCCGCAGTCTCCACGTCTTCACACTTAGGCTGTAGTGTCATAATCTCTAGTGTAATTCTGGGGGGGGAAAATGCAAAACCCTTTACATATTTAAAAAACAATGCATAAGACAAGAAAAACCTGATTTTCCAAAGCGTGTTGGTGTTGAAGAATTCAGAAAATGGGACAAGAGTGCAAAGACAATGGCAGTGGCTGACAGGTATGCAGTCAGAGAGATGTTCACAGAAAAGCATGAAGCAATCGCTCCATAGAAAACCATCAGATCAGCCCATACATCAACTAATTCAGCGGATCATGAAAATTTAAGAAGTAAACAGAAATAGTAACACATCAATATCTAACGACAGAAGATGTATATAACAAAAGTATCTCTTAAAGCAATCTCTGAAGACTTCTATACAGCCAAACTGGTTTGACAAACACACCTAACCAGGTGTGCCTTTTACTTTTCTAAGGTCAGGCATTATAGTTATAGCTAAACATTGTCTTTGTGTTGTTTTAGTGAACTTTGACTACATTTACTGCACTGCAGAGTGATCCTATGATCCTCATTTATTTGAGTGGCATTACCTCTGTGTGTCTGATATAAGCCACCATGCCCAAGCCCAACCTCCCACCACATATGTCTTTGCGTCTGACCCACAACAGGCACCTAAAAGATGGAAGAAGAAAAAAACTCTTGTGATTGCAGTGATAATCTCAAAAGATACAGTCAAACATTACAAAGACAGGATCTGTGTGAACCGAGTTCAATGGTGATTCGTACATGGCATGAACTAGAAGATGCTATGAAAGATATCCTTACAAAAAACTACCGTCAGTGTTGTTTTTGTATCATTCTATTATAGATTTAATTCATATTTAAAAAAAATAAATATATTTATATATATTTTGAAAGTTTTTATTAGTTATTAGTCATTTTTGTTTATTTATTTTTTATTAGTTTTTACCTCCTGTCTTTTATGCATCTATATATATATATACACTTATAATTATTATTATTAATTTTCTATTTGTTTTTTTCATTTCAGCTTTAGTTTGAACTATTTTAGTGTCACTTTAATATCATGTTAAGGTGAATGAAAATCATACATTTTTATAATATTATATATACTTTTTTTTAGAATAAATTTGACATTTTTTATGTT
>JAUCMU010000027.1:7021812-7045955 GCA_032275025.1 Enteromius treurensis | reverse complement strand
AATTTCTTTGGCTAATATTTGACTTTATTGTATGTGTATATATATATATATATGTATATATATATATATATATAAATGTGTGTGTGTGTGTGTGTGTGTGTGTGTGTGTGTATATATATATATATAATTTGAATAGAATTAACATTTAAGAATGAAATAAATAAATAAAATAATAAAATTAAAACCTTAAATACAATTTTCACAGTATAAAAGCTGTCCTTTTGGTCAAAGGTATCATGGTAGTATTACAATACTCTAGTACTCAGAGATACTCTGGAGTACCATGTAAATATGTTATTGTTATCTGATATTATCTAAACGCTAGTAAATAAAAGCTGGGTCAAAAACATAGTAACGTTATTTCACGTTGCCATTTCTCAGCCTTTTAAAGAAATCACACACAATATAGCATCACCATATCACTATTAAGCATCAAAGTGGCCTTTTTGATAAGAGTAGTAGGCCTATATTTAGTTAAGCATGAATGTAAAAAGCTAAAGTTATTAAATAATAAATCCCTATTAACGGGATGTACCTAGCAAACACAAGAAACAAAAGGGAATTAACTGCAAATACTGACTTTTCTAATTTAAAATTTTTATATACGTTTCAAAAATGATAAGTTAAAATGTCAAAAATATTTGAACAGTTATGAATGACTCGTGTAAATGCGGAAGAGCTGAGCTAACGTAGTAGCTGTAACGTTAGCTAGCTAACACACGACTGGATGACATTATTTAGCACACAGTTCATACTTACATGCGAAAACAAACATTTACATACACGCCTCCTTAACGAATGAATGCAATTATCGCAAATAATTTGTAAACAAGCTACAGTAAAGCACATATATCACGATACCTGACACAACGAGCGCTTCATTTGGTCCAACAGTCAGGCAGCAACCCATTCTTGCATTTAATACCAAACAATAATCCCTTCGTGTGTATTCCTGTATATTTAAAAAAGCGATTATTTAGCAGCTTTTTGACTCGCAAAATGAAAAAATCTCAGCCTTTACGAGAGATTAAATGTTTGTCAACACAGGCGACCCTGCCCA
Source organism: Enteromius treurensis (assembly GCA_032275025.1). Lineage (NCBI taxonomy): Eukaryota > Metazoa > Chordata > Actinopteri > Cypriniformes > Cyprinidae > Enteromius > Enteromius treurensis. The sequence goes on along the minus strand of JAUCMU010000027.1, from coordinate 7,044,895 downwards.
CCACCACAGGAAGGAAGGGTGGTACGTATGGCTGTGTGTCCAACCCAGCGGGTCCCCTAACTAGACAGCACGTTTTTAGCGTTCCAAAGGCGCCTATAATGGCCAAATATGCTGTCTAGGTAAGCAGCTCACTAAGTTTTGAGACGCGGACCGTGTGTTGTCATGATTACTGTAAATGCTAGTTGGATTCATGTCTGCGCAGTACGTGCTTTTCTCGATGAGCTGCAAAGATATAAACTATGTGATGTACATGTGATATTGTGTTTTTAAATATTTGTTTTCCATTCGGTCGCCATTTATGTTTAATTTTAGTGGCATCAGGGGTATGTTTTATGCATTTTTATACATTTTACAGCGGTCTATTGATATAATGGTTATTTGATTATATAATCTTTTTTTATTTTGACAATCTGACATACTGGTTAAAGTAATTTATTTAAAATATTTGTATTACAGTAAGTTTAAATGCAGTATAGATTTTAATGCACTGTAAATAAAGATATTAAGGGTCTTAAAAATATTTTTACAAAAAACGTTTTTTCCATTGTGACATGAAAACAAAAAATACAAGATATTTCTAGTACAGTCAGGGCATATATACATTTTAATTTTTTTTTATTTGGGGGGTTTTAACTTAACATAAAATAAAAATATATATATATTTATATTACAGCATTTGACAAATGATTACTCAGAGCACATAAAATATCAAGGGTCTTAGAAATAGGCTTTTAAATCCTGTTTACAAATATTTTAATTGGACTTATTGTAAGTTTTGTTTTTGTGATAAAAAACAGAAAACACAACATATTTGTATTAGAGAAATAGTGGACACATTACACAACTGCAAAAACATAATTAAATAAATATTAAGGGTTTAAAATTATTCTTTGTTTTCTTTAAAATAATATAATATTATAACTTAACGAATATAATTCCCATACAGTAGGTGGCGCGTTAAACCCAAGTTATCTTCGCGTTTTCTCGACCTCAGCGAGGAAGACACGTGGGAAAAGCGTACTGCGCATGCGCGGATATAGGCTGCAGCAGTGGGCACTGGGCAGCAGCAGTGACTAGACAAGCGCTTTATCGACACAAGCTGAGCACAGGTGCCGAATAACCCAGCAAAATGCTCTTTTAAACAGTCGTACGTCTCATCCCGAAGCCAGAGAGTAAGTTTCGCTTTCGACACCTCCCATCCGATCATTTTAATGCGGTTTTAAGAAGCTGTGAGATGTAAGCCGGGCAGTGGCTCGCACAAAGAACAAGACACAGGCTATATGCTAGTGGTAGTAGCAAGTGTAGAGACAGAGGTACCAAAACAGGCTGAGATCTCCCTCTGATCACCTTTTAGATTGGTTGGTAAGTTAGTTAGCCAGGCGTTAAATGAGCACGACAAACCTTCAGCCAACCGGATACATCTTATCTAACGTTAAAGGGCAGATGTGTGCTACCGTGACCCTAAATTGTGTAAGTGTGTCTGTGTTGATCTGAGGTAAATGTAATGCATGTAGCTTGTGGCTAAGCAAACTTTGGTGGCTAGCAAATTTATTATAGGGTGGATGAAATGGCAACCACAAATTGTACTTTAAACTCAAAGTTCTTTGGTTTTATGATTGGCTAATTGTGTTTGAGATTTCACAATGTAGCTCAGCTCTTCCAAAGCTCCTGTTGTTTTTAATTAAGACCGTAAATGTGTGTCAGCTTAAATGTAAGCCAAAAATTCTGCTTGGCTGTACAGTATTTGCTTGTAAGAGCTCTGAACTGTGAGTATGTTAAGATATTAAACGCAGTTCAAAGGTTTTTTTTTTTAGTTTTTTTGTTGAGCACCAACTAAATAAACATCTCCCCCATCACCCACTGGTCCATTTTAGGGATGATATTCAATATATAACAGGACGTGCATGGGTCATCTCTGGTTCTAAACGGATCCAGGATGTTTAAGGCAGTGTGAATCTAAGCTCCGGCTGATAACACCTCCTTCAGTGTGAAATTAAAAGCAGCTCCCTAATGAAAATAGCTGGGGGTTGGGTGCGCAGAACATGTCAGGCTCTGTCTCGACTGCACTTTTTGACACCTGCACATCTCAGATTGGAGGAGTCAGCTGGGAGCATGTGGCCTGTGGTCGTGTTGCCGCATCCCCTGCCGTGCCCCTGGGCACCTGCCAGGCAGACGGGAGAATGCGTTTGCATCGCACTCCTGACACTCAAACTGCAGGGTGTGCACCGTGGGCCCTGACACCAGCTGTTTCAGAGAGCTATTTAAAAAGGTCATGCTTGAATGCATGATATTTAAATAAACGGCTACAATGAGGCAATTACAGAGATCTATAGCTACAGCGTTTGATGGATGTTCAGGTGAATTAGCAAGGGTAGGGCCTTTTGTATACTTCTGCGATTGCCGTTTTCTTGCGGCCGGCTGTAAATCATGTCATTTGTTGACTAGCACACTCTACTCAATATTACTTGCTTAGCTTGTTGGGATATTCATTATGGGATTGCTGCTTTTAAATCTGTGAGTCTTTTAATCTAAGGTGTTCTGATTATTGCTTCTGCTGCTTCTGTGTTGCTGCAAAGCACCACTAATTAAACTAGAAATGTCCTCCTAATAATTTATTACTCTCATTAAGTCCCGTTGCACAGCGTGTTCCATTAAACCTACATCTACATGTAAAATTGGATCTCTTTAATGACGCCCTCGGAGGAGAAAATAGCCAATGTTTCTTTTTTTACACCATGTATTTTAAGAGACGAATGATGTGAATCCGTTTTTTGTTCCTGACATGACTGTTTCCTTTGCAGTGTGATGAGGAGTGAGAGTCCAATGTTGCATTAGTCTCATTGTGACATGCTGGCCTGTCTGCCAGTATCAAACCCCTCCCTCCAGCTTCTCTCGCACACGCAGATGAACACTGGACTTCAGAAATGTAAGAAATGGCCGTTAACCGAAATGAGCTTTGTTCTGATTAGACTGCATGTACGCTTGACCTAGTTTGTCCCTTTGTTAGCCCTGCCTCTTGACCCTGCCCCATCAGAGCCCTGATAAGCAGTTATATGCTATCATATAAGCGCAACATTTCTTGCATTACCCTTCACGTTTGGCCTTCTCTTGCTCACAGGGGACACTACACAGAGGACGAGATCAGCACACTATCCTACCCCTGCGGAATTGGATGCCTATGCTAAGAAAGTTGCCAATAACCCACTGACTATAAAAATCTTCCCCAATAGCGTCAAAGTACCTCAGAGAAAGCATATTCGCCGCACCGTCAACGGTCTCGACACCTCCAGCCAGCGCTACAGCCCCTACCCACCTCAGGTCAACACCCGGACGGGCCTCTTGGCCATCGTCAAAGTCCCCGTCAAAGGGATCCTCAAGGACATCGAAGGCGGCCGAGCCCGTTTTCTCCCTAAGCTCATCATGAACCCGCACAGTGGGCTTTACGCCAATCCCAGCACTTTAAATGTTCCTCACACTGTTCCACACCTTCAGACTCCTTTAGGCCAAAAGAGTCTCACTCACTCTCAGGCCTTGCAGGCCCATCCGCAGTCCCTGCAGCAAAAGAGCAGTTTACAACCACAGCAGAGCCTGGCCCACCAGGAGGCTTTGCATCAGAGCCAGGCTCACCAACCGCCAGTACCGCACCACACCCTAAACCACCAACAGACTCTCATGCAGCAGCCGCAATTGCCTGGTCCGCAAGGACTCCGGCATCTGCCCGATATGGCGCAGTCTGTGAACCTGCAGGGCTTCTCTCAAACCCAGTCCATGCCACAGGCTTCTTGCGCCGGCCCTCCGGCCCCCGGGGTCTTGCAAGCGCCACTGGCAGGCTTGCAGATGCCTCGCAAGCTGCCAGACGCCGATGCCCCTCCCAATGTGACTGTGTCTACCTCAACCATCCCGCTTTCCATGGCTGCCAGTCTGCACCAGAACCGGCCCAGTGACCTGAGCAGCATCGTCAATCAGATCAACCAGTTCTGCCAGGCTCGGGCCGGCATGGGCTCTACCTCCATGTGCGAAGGACAGATCGCCAACCCCAGTCCCATCAGCCGCAACCAGCTCATCAATGCGAGCTCTCGGGTGTGTACCCATCCCGGTGTGGGTCCTCCACCTTCTTGCGTGCTTGTTAACACTGAAAAAGGCGGTCGTCTGCCTGACATTGCTGCCATGAACAGGATGCCTCTTTACCACAATGACATGAAGCAGCATCAGTCCCAGCCACAGTTACCCCAGCAACAATGTCAACAGGGCCCTTGGGGGCAACACCAGTTGGCGCACATTCAGCACCTTCCGGAGGGAGCATCTCACCAGGGCAAGAATCTCCCTAGAGAGGCCCTAGTCGGACCGGGTTTCCTCACCAAGAACATGGGCTACCCGCAAGAGGTGTGCATGGCGCAGCCCTTCAACTTAAAGACCTCAACTGATAAACCAACACCATCTCCTCCTGTCAGTGGCATGCCCATGAGTTACAGTAACGGCCACTACTTGCAGCCTCCCTGGAACAGCATCCTACCCACGCCAAACAGTGACAGCTCAGGGTCTCAAGACCTGGTGGGGCCATTCCACGGGGGCCTCTCAGGGGCCTCCATAGACTGCACCCCCGGAGCACAGTACAGGACCGGGGCAGCCATTTCCAGCCAGACGAACCTGATGCAGACCTTGGAGTACATGGGTGGCGACTTCCAGGCACCCTGCTTCCGAGCGCAGAATCCTGGCACAATGGCAAAGATGCACAGAGCGTCAGTCAGCAGGGCCACAGATTCAGGTGATAGTAGAAATGTGCACATCCACCACCCAGGGTACAGATGAGCTGCGACCAGTTGACACTAGTCAGTGTTAGTCTGAGCGCGAGGAAAAAATTCCCCCTCTTCCCGTTTCGTTCTCAGTCTTGCAAATTATCTACTGAATGTTTCCAGTACAATTATTTATGTGGCTACCACAAAGCTGAACCACCATGTGCCACTTTTTCTTTTCATTTTAGTAGTTTAGGTTTCTTAAGTAGCTTTTGAAAAACACTGTAGGCATTTATTTATTTTAGTTTATTTGAATTAATTTTTCTTTCCAGAGAACAGCTTCAGTTTATGAGATCAGCACAGTTTTTTTCCCACTCCTATCCGGTCTGTCTTATACAGTATAAATGAAAAATGTACCACACAACACGCATATATTCGCTTTCCACTTTTGATTAGCAAATGTCCATTATTTAAAAAGCTGGGAAGAAATTCCCAGCAAATGCCATTCGTTCGTAGTTTAGGCCTACTTGAGATTTGAAGTACTAACTCAATGAAGATATTTAAGGGGTGCCATGATACTGAAATATTTGGCTGTTTCATCCAAGCTAACAGCTTGTACAATGTATAGAGGTTGATTTTATTTTTGTTCCTCTCAATGTTTACATATTGTGCTTTTTGTAACTAATTCCGAATCGATATGAAAGTGCAAACTGATGCTGGGATATGCACATATGACAAGACTGTTTCTTTTCCAGACTGTTGAACATGAATCAGGTTAAAGTCTTAGATGGAAATGTTACACTAGGGCTGAGTCAAGCCACATTGTGTACGATGTTAATCCTTCCCTTGAAGTGTCAGCTAATGCACTATCCTTTTTATTCCCTCTTTTTTCTCTCTCTCTCTCTCTCTCTCTCTCTCTCTCGAGTATCCTATTAGATTTCAGTTTAAATGGAGACTGCTGTAGACTGAAATTACTTCGGGACTTGTTCTGTGCCCTAATTGCATAGCTTAGGCTTTTATTTTGTCTCTCAAACTTAATTGTTACTACTTGAATTTCATTGGAAAGAGACGGTGACGGCAGGCTTCGACTCACTACAGGAACGACGTTTAGCAGCCGACCCAAATCTACCTTTGGGAAGAGTGTCATCATCCGCTCGTGCGTTAAAGGAAAGACGTCCTTGACCGTAATTGGATGACGGAAGTGTGTTGATGTAAGCGCAATATAAATGAGCACCACGGGCTAGCCTGTGGCTTTACTGCTGTGCTACTGTAACTGAGAGGTGTGATTAGCCGGTGTGAATGCTGTGTGTCGGGGTGGATTGGCTCCCTGCTTTTGCTCCATCATTAACACCATACCGCTCTTCCCTGGCGGGATCACTTCCATCTCCGTCACACGCTGTTGTGTCAGCTGAAGCCTGCCACTGCATTTTCCATCCACCTTAGGCACTTGATGTGTCATGTCGGTCTTATCTAAAATAGCTGAAATGCACCGCCGGTGACAGTCTAGGTCTGTTCAACGGGAAATAACCTAAACAAAAGACGATTTTCAAAGTCGACTTGTTTTGTGAATTCGATAATTGATCCATCCCATGCTCCACGATTTAACTCCCATGGAGAGTTTCTCTCTTTCTCAGGTCTACCTGTGCCTCTTCTCACATTCACCCTTGACTTTTACATAGACTGATTCTCTCCACCTTTATCAGGGCAGGCCATCTGGCAGTGGAGCATGGGTATTGTCAGACTTTGGTGGAGCAACTGCAGATGAGCGAATGGGTGGAGCCGTGACACCCAGTATCATAACCTCCCTGTTTGCCCCTCAGACGCCTTAAATATTTGATCCTTGAACTGTCCTTGACAATAGGCATGGTGTAGAATATAAATTAATGATATTTAGCTTAATTTGTTTTTGTGAAACCTCAAATCGGGGGAGCGACCTCCTGAAAGGAAGAGGTTTCTTTTGTATTTAGCAATGTATGTGTAGTACTGGGCTGTAACAGTTCATTCACACCACATCATGTTATGTTTCCCCACACTATAGCATCTTTATTTGCTCTGTTTACCATCGCAGCAAAACCTGTTCCAGTCCTTTTCCGTAATGGGCAAACGCATTCGTCGGAACGCAACTAAAAGGTTTGCATCCAGACTAAAGGCGGGCCTAGTTTAAGCTTTCACGTCAGGATACGTTGCCCATGAAGCTGCTATTTTATTCCGACTACAAAAAGTTATTTCTTATAAATGTTGTGAGGATAGAGTTAAGATCTTATTTATATTATGCCTTTTTTTTTTTTTTTTTTTTTTTTTGCAATGCAATATTGTTAATAGGTTGAGTGTCGGTAGGTAATAAGTTATTCCGTTTGCCTGTCGACCATGTTGTTGTAAAGCTTGAGCGTTTAGACTTCCTGTATTTTTTTCGATCCTCTTTTCATGCCTTGTTACAGCTCAAGAGTACAAAGTCAGGTTACTCTTTTAATAGTTACTATCTCTATGTGAAGTGCCTCCTCTGGGCTGATGTGGACCGTGTGTATGTGACTGTTGGGATGGGAAATGGACCGGCGCTAGTGCACATTCCGTAGATGTAGTGTGCTGCTCAAGAGTGGGGGACCGAGCTACTTTAAAAACTACTGATATCGTTCAAAAAAGAAAAAAGGAACACCGCGTGCTGCTGCAGGTGCAAGATCTGTTCGGATGTGAACAGTTGCTGCTGAATCCCTAGTTTAGGTGGCGAGAGCTATGCCGCTGAACTCCCTAGTGTCCTAGAAACATTCGAAAGGAATGCTCTGGAAATTCTTTGTCTTTTGGAGCACATGCACTCCTGCCCCCATGGCCCCCCTCCTTCCCCCAAAACAACACAATGGCAGTTTTGGACTACAGGAGTGTGTGTTAGGAGTTGAGTGCATCTCATCTTGTTCCACCAAAGAACAAAATGTCACTTGAATGGTAGCAGTGCGCACCTGTTTTGTGTAACCGAAAACTGTCATTCCAGATACACATTTTTTTCAGGAACGTGTTGCACAAACATTCCCCTCTAACCAAAATAAAGTTTGACTTGCATTTGCAAAGTGTGTCTTGTCTGCTTTTGCTTTATGTCATTGAATCTTCCACTGATTATTGAGTGCTGGAATTATGGAAATTATTTTGGAAGACATATGCTCAGACATATTCACCTGTATTTGAGTGCACTCGCATAGTTTTATGTTTGCGTTTCTTAAAATGTGTTTCCCTTGGCTTTTAATAAGTAATGTCAATAATTATAATATCAAATATTATCTCTAATGGGAATACATGTATGTTGGAAAATATAAAAACAAAAGTTCTGATGAAATGGTTTGTCACATGTATTTAAAGTACATGTAGAAGCCATTTAGCTTCCTGGTGGTGTTGGCTAACTTTTTTAAATAAAAATGACCTCTTCTAAATGTTTCTATGTTTGCTAAGAAAGAAAAATTCTGTCATAATTACCTGTGCTCATGTCATTCCAAACCCATAAGACCTTCGTTCAACTCAAATTAATTCCGCTGTTTTACAGAGTATCGCAGTGCAACATATACGCAAGCTTTAACTTATTTGACGTAATCAGCTTTGTTTACATCCGGGGGAAAGCACGCCCATGAAAGTACTCTGCAAGTTGTTTACACCTAGTGGAAGGTGTACGCTTACGTTGTGATGCTGTCTAAAATGGTGTAAGATTTAAGTTCATCAAAAAAATATTAAAATTTGTATTTTAGATGAACAAAGGTCTTATGGTTTTGAAAGGTCATGAGGGTGAGTAATTAATAAAATAATAAGTAATTTCATTTTTGGGTGAACTAACCCTTTAACATTTTCGACATGCTAAAGAAAATGGAAACAAGTGACAGTATTTCTGAATAAACCAACAAACATTTGATAATTAACTGTACAATGAATATTTCACTTACAACTGATCAAAATAACTGTACGGTGCTTTAATATGCGCAACCTTATATCATTTCTCTGGAACTATTTTCGTTAGAGGAGCAATCATAGACATAATAACTGGCAATATAACTTATTCAGTAAAGCAATATCACATGCAGCTGTGCTTTTGGTCTGAATGACAAGGCTGTGATTACATCAACGCTATAGGCCTACATAAAAGATATGCCTCCGGTTTCACAGACAGGGCTTAAGCCTAGTCCGAGACTAAAATGTAAGTGTGAGCTGTTTTAGCTGAAAGAAACTTGCACTGATTGAAAATATATCAGTGCCTTTGTTTTGTTTCAAGATGCACACCAGAGCCCTGGGGGCTGTTCCATAAAACAAGTTTACAAATTAACTGGCAATAAGTCAGACTAACTGAAATAAACCTGGCTTATTTGGTAAACTTGTTTCATGGAACAGCCCCCTGTTCCATAAAACAAGTTTACCAAATAAGCCAGGCTTGTTTCAGTAAGTCTGACTTATTTTGTAACAAATCTACTGACAATAAGCCTGACTAACCAAAATAAGCCTGGCTTGTATTCTAATCTTGTTTTATGGAAGAGCCCGCTGGGGCCTGTTTCATAAAACAAGTTTAACAATTAAGCCAGGTTTATTTCAGTTAATCTGACTTATTGGCAGTTAATTTGGTTTAAAATAAATGAGACTATCTGCCATGAGCCTGGCTTATTTGGTAAACTTGTTTTCTTAGCACATTTATAAAAATTACTTAAATACCCTAATTGAACTATGGCCTAGTCCTAGCTTAGTCTAAGCCCTGTCTGTGAAACCGGGCCATGAAGTATTGAGCAGGCTACAGGAGGTTTTAGGGGTTGGTGAGGTTAATGTCCCCAGCTAAAAAAAAATACAACAGAAACCAATGGATAATTTGTTATGGTTTTCCTCGTTGTAATGGGAATTGTAGCCTAATGGGTTTCAGTGCTGGGGATAACACATTACAAGTAACGCAAGTTACATAATAATATAACTTTTTCCAAGTCAAGCATTACTAGAGTAATATTAGAGTAATATAAATGAGTTACTTTTTCAAAAAGGTAACGCCAGTTGCTTTGTTTTCTTATTTATTGTCTGACAAGTTTCCTGACTCCTGACATGTTGGGAGAAAACAGAAATACAGAGCATTATGCGCGGTGTGTGAATACAGTGTAGTTCTAGACTAAATGTGAATGTGCATAAATTCATCTCACTCTCAAAAAACTGATTTTGTATTCATTAAAATGCCTGTCAACTCAGAATATGATATATATTTTTGTTTTGTTTTTTATTGCTGAAGAGAATTGAACTTTCTTCTCCTGTTTTCTGCTTTACAGATGTGAATTAACTTTTTCTTCATCCTGAGGTTTATTCGTGACACTTTTTGGTGTGCTTTTAAATTTGCTATTAATAGAATTTCTAATATTAAAAACAAACACTCAAGCTTTGCCCATTTTTAAAAAGTAACGCAAAAGTAATGTAACGCATTACTTTCCATAAAAAGAAACAAAGTAATGTAATTAGTTGCTTTTTTAAGGAGTAACGCAATATTGAAATGCATTACTTTTAAAAGTAACCTTCCCAACACTGATGGTTTTAATGGAAAATGTAGTGCTTATTGGTCTTTTGGCAGGCCTAATTCTTAGCCTGGTGGCTTGTTAAAACAACTAAATCCCAATTGAATATGTCCATAAACACATACGGGAAACCATATTTAATGGTTAAAAGTGAATGGTTTGTAACGGTATTTGTATGAAAACCATTAGAATTTCTTTGAAGTTTTGTTTGTTTGTTTGTTTGTTTTTTCATTATGCAGATAATATGTTTGTCCTATATCTCAAATCAGTGATTTCACTTTTCCCCAATTGTAAAATGAAGATAAATTGCACATCTAGACACAGTCTCAATCTGACATTAATTTCTGGCGTTGTTTGTTAGACCTGTGAAAGTGCAGCTAGCCTCCATCAGTGTGTTATTTAGTGTTCTTGGGGGCTCAATAATAATCTTGTCAAAGGGGTTTAGACGGGTCTACTGAAAAAAAAGAAAAAAAAAAGAAAACCACTTTATTTTTACATGGATTACCACCCACAGGATCTTGACAGATTTGGCACTTGCGTCGGAGCTCAGTTAACCTCAGGGTATTTATGTGACACAGCTCTAATTGGCTTTGTACAAAATTGTGCCATGATGCCATGTTCAGAGAACACAGGAGTTCACTGAGGATACTCAAAAATCTTTTGCCAATCTCTAAAGCATTTGGAGCCACTAAGGCTTTCAGTCCTGACAGGTTCTGATTATTAAATATAATAAAATACATCCTATTTGATAATGTTCAGTGCTTTGCTACAATCTGTATTGTTAAAAGCGCTGTATAAATAAAAGTGATTGAAGTGACTGATATACTGTTGTACATTTTAATTAAATGTGACACATTGAGAATAAATGGATGGATTGAGTGTGGGTGGCACAAATGCTTTGTGTTTTATCAGGATCTTACATTTTGTTTCTTTATAAATGTATTCTGTTTTATCATATACTGTTGTCCAGAAAAAATGCCTGGGAATGTTATAAATTAATAATTTTAAGGTACTTGTAATCACATAATCTTAATTGTATTGTGTTACTATGACCTCTTCTGGTAAATTTGTGTCGCTGCAACAAACTCATACATTCGGGCCTGGTTTCATAGACAGGGCTTAGCCATTGTTTTATAATGAACCGGTTTTAGGCCATAGTTTAACTAGGACATTTAAGTTTTTTTTGTTGTTGTTGTTGTTGTTGCCTTTAAAAAAAGCGTTTGTGTGTATCTTATGACAAAACAAAGGCTCAGATTTAGTTACATTTTAGTCTAGGCTTGTCTTGTCTGTGATACTGGGGGTTGATGTTTTTATGCAGGGCATTTTAATAGGAATTTAATTAAATCTGGTGTAGTTGAAGCACTATTAGTCATTATGCAGCAACAAATTCATTGTAGTAGGCTACAGAAAATTGTTTTTAGATAGAAAAGGATAGAAATAATAGGGAAGAAATAAACAAAAAAATTAGTCAAACACGATTAATCCATTGAATCAGTTTAATGTCTGAAATCATATAATTGACTATTAGGTTAATACAGTACATGAGTCATTTCAGTCTAATATGATTTCTATCTTAAGTCCATGCATCAAGACTCATTAGCCTACTCTAAAATAAGTGGTTAAGAACCAGCAATTATCTCATTTGCAATACATGGCAGAATCACATCTCATGGAGCAAATTGATCATATATTTCCACAGAGGTGATGAAAACAAGACATTTACAAATTCAAGCGGATTGATAAATATGCTTTACATTTCCACAGGTCCTTTAGACACAACATCTGGAAGTTGTCCAACAGAAACATAAATCTTAGTATGAGATTGTATGTGAATACATACATATATTATGCAAATATTATTTACTAAACTTCAGCTTATAATGCCTCCGAGTGAATAAGTACAGTGATATTTTATTACTTTTGTTTTTAATAATGAAATTCCTTATTACTATTACTGTAGTTTTCATAAACTGAATTTCCTCTTTACACCCTCCTGCATTTTTTGTAATGGAATTTCTTTGTCATTCCTAAAGGAGATATAAAAATAATGTGATTAGTACTTGCAGTTTCATTTTTTGATTTATGAAAGAATAGATTATGCATTACCTGAATCATATTCATTCTTAAATCAAAGGACACAGCACAGTATAGCAAACATGCTTCTGTTGCATACCTTGACATTCTCTCAAGCTTCAACCCGGTGTAAACACTCCTCTTCTTCATCATGTACGGTATCATAATGTCACAGAAGAAAGAACCCTTGGGCACAAACAAACTTGGTATATAGATTGATATAGATGATTTATGATATATTAATATTTACATACTTACAGCAGCCATTAAAGTCAAAGCAGAGGCTATGTTGACAATTGTAGGAATGATGCAAAACTTTCTTGCCTGGAAAAGACTCATATATACATGTATTTAAGTTGTGCACTATAGCATTGTGCATTTATTTCTTCAGCATTTGATATACATACCGTTCCAAACACCATGATGTCCAAATGAATTCCAAAAACGTTGTAAAATGCTCTTCGGCTCTGTCCAGCATCAGTGTTATAGCGAGCAAATCTGAGAAGACAATTAATGGCAAAACAGTATTCCATGTTAATTTAACCAAATGTTACATTTCCCATGCGTACATCTTTTTTTCTAAAGAAAGACAAACATAAATAGTGATGAAATCCTAAATATTCAAAGCCACACACGAATATTTACTGAGTAATCCACCGTTTTGTAAAGAGGTCAAAATTATATCAACTGAATGCAGAGTAACCCACATGTATTTTTTGATCACTGAAAACACTTAACAATTTACTCCACATTGCAATACCCATATCTCTGGTATTGAACCATTTGGGGCCTTTCAAAAGATTTCTTAAAGGAAATCATGATTTCTTTATTACTTGTTTAAGAAACACATTTAATTATCCCCATTAACATACAATGCTACACAGATTGAAGTCAACATTTTTTCTTAAAGACCTACGAATAAAAATAAAATACAGTAACCTCACTGTAACTTGGCTCAGAATCTCAGGATCTTTTATATAACAGTGGATTATGCAATCAATATTCATTCATGGAATTTCATATATTGGCTTTCATCTTTATTTATCGATTACTTTTACCATAAAAAAAGACCAAAATAAAATGGGACCTCAACTGGGACCTTCAAAAATGACAAAAAAAGAGGACCCAGATTGTAAAAAAGGGCCAGGTACCTGAAATTATATCTCCCTTCTTCTGACAAGTTGCCCAGATATACAAAGTGGTATTGAGGACGACAAACTGAGTATTTATCGAGGTCACAAAGCCACTCAATCATGACTGCAATTGAACCACCCTGCCATTATAATATCAAAATAATAGATTCAGTGTAATAATCATGAAATTACTATTAAATTAAATTTAGCATCACATAATGCATTCATTATTCTCACCCCTTTAGCCATTTCTTCAAATTTATGTCCAGTTTTGTTCACAATATCTCCCAACCGAAATATAGGACAGAGTCTGAGAGCAGTTTCATTATACAAGCAGTTTTTTAAAATCGATGTTCTGTTTTTCTGTGGTACATTTGATCTGAGAAGAAAACCAACATTTGAGATAATTAAGTGGTAATATAGTTTTGTATAGTAAATATTTTCATCATCTTAAAAGCAGACAGGGTTTACACTCATTACCAGTGGATGCACCATAGTGAGTTTCTTACGTTGAGAAGTTGAACTGGGAAAATCTGATGAAGTTTTTTATGTACAAAGTGAAGTTTTCAGCTTGTCTCAAGATGGTGGAAGAGCTAAAACAAAGTCTCAGGGTCACCTTACTTTTTTATTTTAACTGAATGGGATGAACACAGAAACTGTACTTTAAAGAGTGAGAGAAAATAGTCTTACTCAGGCTTCCTGGACATTTCAGTGGGACACCAGCCATATATTTCACAAGTGCCATTAGGTGGTTCCAAACAAATGCCAGTTTTAATTCCTAAAGAGAATTTTTTTACAAACAGAAAAATTGCGGATGGAAATTTTTTATCATGCAGCATTGCTTTATTTTGCCAGAATCATTAACTGATTCTAAGCTTACTTTGCACAAAAAAAAAAAAAAGATCTTATTTAAAATCATACCGTTTCCAGCCCTAACGGCCTCTCCCACTGTGCATTCTTCATCCTTAGAGCAATGGTTGTTCGGTACTTCTGAGTTCTAAAAAAAGGATGAAATTTAAAAAGGTAATTCCTGTTTTTTGTCTTACAATTTGACCATGTTTGACCATGTCTCAAAAATTCTGACATAACTCAACTGCAACAGAATGCAGAACAGAACTGCAACAGAATGAGCACCCATTTTTTTACATAAACATGTTACAGTGCACCCCATAAAACACAATCAAGCTTTCGAAAAAAAAGCCAGTAGACCACCCCTTTTTAAATGGTTAGTTCACCCCAAAATTAAAATTAGCTCACGCTTTACTTGAACTCAGGACATTACTTATGGATATGGATCATTCTAATTACAAAAACACTTTGATTCAAAACAGGAAGTCTTTAATCCCCCCCGGAACTGTGTGGAGCAGTTTCTATTATGGATGGATGCACTTTATTTGACTTCTTTTGGATTGTTGAAAAAAACCCATCCACCCGCTGCCATTATAAAGCTTAAAAGACCGATGACAATTTTTAAATATAACTCAGATTGGATTCATCCAAAAGAAGACAGTCATAAACACCTGCCTTAAGGGTAAATAAATCATGGACTCATTTTCATCATCAGCAGCAAAATAAGAGATTTTGATATGAGATTAAATTACATATCAGTGTAAAAACCAACCTAGTCTAATATACAAATATACCTCTGTGCACTTTTTGTGCAACACCGTTTTTACGTGCCTTACTGCACGTTTCGTCACAGTTTTGAGGAGAAATGTTCACTGAGTGGAGCTACAACACAGGTTCAATACATGATTCCTGGCATTACATATATATGATATAGGCATGTTTTGCTGTCTTTTTATTATGTTAAATATCCAGGGACTGTAGCTAAAACTTGGAAATATAACCGTAATTACACAGGATTTAAATCGGAGCTCCTGACCTCTCAAGTACATCTCTGTGCTTTGTGAGCTACTGAACAAACATACCATCTATGAAAACCCGTAGATATGAGGCTGGATATGTGTGATGCTAACGCTTAGAGGCATCAGTTTTTT
Organism: Enteromius treurensis; assembly: GCA_032275025.1. NCBI lineage: Eukaryota > Metazoa > Chordata > Actinopteri > Cypriniformes > Cyprinidae > Enteromius > Enteromius treurensis. Next base: position 7,029,449 of record JAUCMU010000027.1, on the reverse strand, counting down.
AAATATCCCAGCAGATTATTATTGTTCTCTTTAGATTTGAGTGTTCTCTGAGACAACAGATGGTATGGAAATTGACATATAGACCAGCAAGCCTATAAAACCAATCAAATCTGCCTGATAATGGGGAAGTAAAAGCACTGTATTTCACTATCAGTTCATAAAAACAACCACAGTGCTCTTACACTGGTAATGGTCTGAATGGAACACGACAGAGACAGGATACCAAGATAATTGTAATTAGCAATTATGGAACAATAGCAAACACTTAAATGTATGAACAGCAGATGTCGATCTTAAATGTTTTAATAAATAATAAAGAGAATTTTTTTGTCTTACCTCTGAACAGTTGCCTAATTTTTGGTTTGGTGTCTCGATGAAATTGGTTGCTATAAAAAGAAAGTTCTCACCCTGGGAGGGAAAAAAAATTACCAAAAGACTTATTACTATGAACTATAATACTACTACTATTATCATTATGAATATGACTTACATCAAACTTTTTAAACTATGGTTTGGTTCGACTCACCTGGTTGGGGAAAACATAGTCCTCTGGTCCCCACAGATCTGAATGTGTTGTGTTGACACGTGCAACTCCTTTAACTTTAGTGACCACAGAACTCTCGATAGTATCATCTTTTACCTGGTATCCTTTGTTTTTCAAAAATACCCATCTGTTGAAGTAAAATATCTTTAAATATTTGCAATCAAACCAGTAAAAGAAAAAGAAAATGTACCTGTTTCATAGCTTGCATCATCACATAAGATGATTTTACCTCATGCGCAAGCAAAACCTTTTGACAGCTCAGAGCTCTTACCCGATGAGATATCCCATGATAGTGAGTTGAAATATTCTGTATAGAATTCCGATTTTCTTATTTTGCGTGCTCACATATCTGGCTGTTTTATAGTCAAACAGAAACAGCAATCGATTTTGACAGTTCTGCCAAGACATTCCTGCTCCTGCTGCTGGAGATGTGCTTATGATGTGCTATACGCCCTGCATCCCTAAGAGACACACTGTCATGTGCATCACGTCATCTTGCAATTTACATGCTTTTCATAACCTCTTATAGATTGATTTTCTTGTTTGGAATGTAAATAAATAATGTAAATATCATATCACTAAATAATGCTGCTATTTTCAATTTCTATTTGAACTTAAATAGCATCTATGCTAAGAACATTTTCTATTTTCATTTAGTGTAAATAGCATATCCCTAAAAATGCTGCTATTTTCACCTGGTGTAAATAGAATCTATTGCTATTTGCACTTAGTGTACATCTTACTGTGTGTCTTTTTTAATATGTCATATAATATTGCAATACACAATAATATACAATCACGTGAAGAAGTTAGGACACCCTATTCCATAGTTTTCCTTATCAGGACATCATTAAAAAATAACTGGGTCTTTCCAGGTCTTAAAAAGTGGAAAATCAAACCTCAAATGAACAACAACACATGACATATTGCACAGTGTCATTGTTTGTTTACCAAAAATAAAGCTAAAAATGGAAAAGCCATGGGTGACAAAATTAGGACACCCTTACTGTTACCATAAGAATTAAAAGTGTAAGTAGCTGTCATGCACTGCTAATCAAATACCATTTTAACTGATCATCAGCAAGCACCTCTAAAAAAGCTGTTTTTCTCCCCCCACAGTTTTCTGGTTGGAGCATTCAGGTGCGTGTAACCACAATGCCAAGCAGGTGAAACATCAGCAATGATCTTAAAGCAGCAATTGTTGCTGCAATCAATCTGGAAAGAGTAATAAGACCATTTCCAAACAATCTGAAGTCCATCATTCTACAGTGAGGTAGATATTTAAAAGCCTGTTAGGAGGGACATCCCAGCAAATTCACCCCAAGATCACACCATAAATGGCAAACAACCCAAGAACTTCACCGTAGACTCTACAGGCAGTAGTTGACAGTAAAATGATAAAATTCCTGACAGTACAGTTAGAAAAATATGGGACAGGTATGGCATGTTTGGGAGGTTTGCCAGAAGAAACCTTCTTCTATCTAAAAAAGCATGGCAGCACGGTTAAGGTTTGTAAAGTTGCATTTGGACAAACCAGAAGTCTTCTAGAACCATGACCTTTGAACAGATAAGACCAAAGTGGAAACGTTTAGCCATAATGCACAGCAGAATGTTTGGTGAAAACCTAAAGAGCATACCAGCACAAACACCCCATACCACAAGTCACAAATGCTGGTGGATTGCTGATGATTTTGGGCTTGTTTTGTAGCCACAGGACCTGGGCAGCTCACAGTCATTGAGTCAACCGTGAACTCCTCTGTATACCGAAGTGTTCTAAAGTCAATCTAACATCTAAAGCTTGGGTGATGCAGCAGGACAATGATCCCAACGCACCAGCAAATCTACAACGGAACGGCTGAAAAGAAGTTAATCAAGGGGTTGTAATAGCCCAATCAATGTCCAGAACTCATCCTGATGGAAATGCTGTGGTGTGAGCTGTGCATAAACAAAGGCCAACAAACCTCAATAAATTGGAGACATGTTGCAAAGTAGAGTGGGCCAAAAATCCTCCGAACAATGTGAGAGACTGATAAAGTCATACTGAAAACAATTACTTCAAGTTATTGCTGCTCAAAGTGGATCTACAGCTGATTTTGTTAAATAAATAATGACACTGTGTGATCTGTACTGTGATATAGTTCATCTGAGGTTATATTTTCCAAATCTTAAGAACTGACAAGAACTTAAAAGAAACTTAACAAGAAATTTTTTATTATGTCTTGATACAGAAAACCATGAAATTCAAAAGGTTGTCCTAACTGTTTCACATGCCTGTACATACACACACAGACATTGTATATTGTTCATGTGAAATAATGTGACTAATATTCTGAGTGCTATTCAAAAACCAGTTATTATTTTTTCTAAACGGTCCTGGTAGTGTTTATTGATATATACAGTACCAGTGTTTTGGAAATTTTTTAATATTTTTTTAATGTTTTCTATTTGAATATATTTTAAATTAATTTAATTTAATTAATTTATTCCTGTGGTCAAATCTAAAATTTAGTCTTTAGTGCCGTGATCCTTCAGAAAACATTCAAATAAGATGATTTGCTATTGAAAACATTTATTATCATCATCATCATCAATATTTAAAACAGCTGAGTGTATTTTTTTTCAGGATTGTTTAATGAATAGAAAGATCTGAAGATCAGCATTAATCTAAAATAAAATGCTTTTGTGTTATACACTATTCAAAAGTTTGGAGTCAGTATACATTTTTTCTTTCTTTCTTTTTTCAAAAACTGTTATTTTAAACAGTGTATATATTTCAAAATGCTACTGTTTTTGCTGTATTTTGAATCGAATAAGTGCAGGCTTTGTGAGCAGAAGAGTCTTCTTTATAAAAACATAAATATTACTGTTAAAAAAATGGCTTTGGATATGCAATAGCCTGTTATAAATATATCATAAAAATCTGTGTAAACAATATGTTATTATTCAATTCAATTATAATATATGTGTTCAGAATACTTAGCTGAACTACTATATTCTTAAAAATCAAGACTTTTATTTTAAAATAATCCACTCTTATTTTGGAAGACGTAAATGCGCGTTTCTTCAGACTTCACTCACTGCTGTAGCGTAAGTTTTTCAGTCAGCTGACTTCATACAAAGATCGGTCTGGTTTCTGCTTGTCAGAGTTTGACTTTGTAACTGAGCAACTGATTCCCAGTAAACACTAAATAAATAATGAGTAAATACGAGGACGTTTCTGTTCACGGCTACGAGGAATTTTGTAAAGCCGTGTCTGAACGAAAAGGAAAAGACATATTCGCTTACTTCTCTGGAGATAAAGATGACCAGGGGAAGAGCTGGTGTCCGGACTGTGTGAAAGGTACATTAACATTTACAGCAGCTGTGCTGCTTTTTAAGAAATTCAGACTAGAAGATTTTTTCTTCTTCTCTTTTCCCTCATGCAGCAGAGCCAGTGGTCAGAGGAGAGCTGTCTCATCTGCCCGAGGGATCTGTCTTCATTTACTGCCAAGTGGGAGATAGACCTTAGTAAGTTTACAAGACATTCTTCCATTTAGATTGGGAAACATAAGTAATGAATGCGTGTTGCAGCATATAGTATACAAGATAGTGCTTAGATTTCGTTTTTGCATAGACTCAAGTCATAGTTCACTCAAAAATTAAATTAAAATGTGCTAAAATGTACTCCCTGTCATGCCATACAAGATGTAGACGATTTTTTTATTAAAATTTATATTAGAACAGATTTTAAAAATGTTTGCATGATGTCAGTAGCTCCCCATTGGATCCTTTGCAGTCTGTCTGTGAAACCTGCTTGTTTCATCACCGATAAGACATTTTTAAGTTCACATCATTGCTTCTTAATAAAGTAGCCTCTATCTGTATTATTGCTTCATCCTGTGAAAAGTCATCCCCTTGAATCAGTAAAGAAATACGCAGAGATCAAGCGGAAAAGGTTATAAACAACTATGTCAGTGTATTTTTATTTGAGAGAACAAGAAACATGAACATGGATTGTCACTGCTTTTTGCTTTATAAGATGTTAGTTGATGGACTAGAGTCATATGGATTACTTGTGGATTATTGTGATGTTTTTATCAGCTGTTTGGACACTGCAGAGGACCCATTGGTAAACAAGTGACATAATGCTAAATTCTTCTAAATCTACTGTGATGATCAAACACACTCATCCACATTAGTTTTCTTTTTTCCTTTTATTGACTTGTTTGGTTAAAAGTTTAACATCTTATTTTACTGTTGTCCTTGGCAGCTGGAAGGACCAAAATAATGACTTTAAGAAGATTCTGAAGCTGTCTGGAGTACCCACACTTCTGCGCTATGGCACGGTAAAGATCAATAAATGTTAATGTTTAATAAGTGAATTTAACACTTTAAATTTGTATTTGTCCCACAAATGTGCTATGTTTGTCTGTTTTAAGCCCCAGAAGCTGGTTGAAGAAGAGTGTTTTAAAGCAGACCTGGTTCGAATGTTATTCACTGAGGATTAATGTCTTTTGATGTAATGCTTGATGACAACCACATTTCCTTTGAATGATTTACACGTTTTTTTTCTTCTTTTGCTTTAGTCATTTGTGATCTATGTTTCTAATATTCAGTAAAAGTGTGTCCTGGAACTATGCTGTGTTGAATGTACAAGTCTGTAGAGCATTTATGCAAAAATAAAACTTGCTTGTAACACCATCAGATATTTCAAGCTTATTTTCCTGTTTTAAAGTGATATTCATAAAAAGAGACTTTGACTATAATTTCAAGTCAACTATAATAAAGGAAGAGTTCATCCAAAATGTAAACTTCTGTCATCATTTATTTACCCTTAATTTGTTCCAGCCCTTTATGAATTTATTTCAGCTGCTGGATGCAGAAGAAGATGTTTTGAAGAACATTTGTATCTAAACAACCGACTGTAGCCACTGACTTATAAATACATATATATATATATATATATATATTGTGTTCAGCAGAAGAAATAAACTATCACAGGTTTGGAAGAAGTGGAGCATAACCTATATTTCGAGTTAATTGTCTCCTTACCAATGAAAAACTGAATCAATTAAAAATACAGTAAAAATAAAATGTGTTAATACTAACTATGGGAGGGGATATATGGTTATGGCTCTTGGTATTTTGATTGTTTATTCTATAAATTAAAATGTTTTGAAAAATCTATCTGCAAATGTTTTGTATATGTAACTGTGCTTTCCAAATACAAAAATGAGAAATTATTGTGCACCAAGCAGTTGTGTGTTTTTGTTTTATTCCCAACTACAGCTAGCCTATTATCAAGTAATACAGTTATGGGTGTTTATCATACAGACTGGTTGCAATTTTCCTGTGCACCAGTTTTTACCGTTCTGTGGTTTTTCGTTTCCTTGTAGTGGCAATTGAAATGAACAGGGGATGCGTGAGGTAATCACTGGGACACTGCTTTCTGCTCAAAGGAGTGAATGTTTACACAAAAACAGGACGTAATGAAACTGTGGCTCTAAAATATGTCTATGCATTTACCTATAAAAAAGTATAATTTTATGCAGTGACTACGCCGAGGTGCAATAGCAGCTTCTGGCCACTAGATGTCGTGACAGTCTCGCAGCGGGAGTCGGCCGGCGCTGTTGCTGAGGGCCGGTTTATAACAGGAGCGCATTCCTCAACACCGCGCACAGCGGAGGCACACGACGGCCGCTGTCTCTCGAACCGGGCACCAGGGCCTGCGGATATCCATCGAGCACTTTGGGTTTACCTTAAAACCGCCCGACTAAGCCAAGAAAAGCAAGCGCAGTCCGCTTCGAGGGCTCAGCAGCGATGTCGGAGTTTCTGGTGAATCTGCTCGGAGAGCGGCTCGTCAACGGAGAAAAAGCCGAGGTGGATGTTCACTCGCTGGGCAGCAAGCTGTCTCTGCTCGGGCTCTACTTCGGCTGCAGTTTAAACGGTCCCTGCAAGCAGTTCAACGCGAGTCTGTGCGAGTTTTACAGCAAGTTTAAAAAATCCTCGGAGCACAAGGACAAATTGGAAATCGTCTTCATCTCTTCGGATCAGGACCAGAAACAGTGGCAGGACTTCTTGCAGGAGATGCAATGGCCGGCGTTGCCTTTTAAAGACAGACACAAAAAGGTAAGATGAGCCAGTAGATTTAATAAATGACATAATACTGGAAACGTTCTCCGCTATATATATATATATATATTTTTTTTTTTTTTTTTTTAAACAACAAACTCAAAGTATGTGTGCAGGTGTAAAGGATAAAAAAGAAGTCTGGTCTTCTGTTTTAAACCCTTTGACCTCTTATTGTCAGATGATAAATGATCAGTTTCATCACTTTATTCTTCTCAGTCGATGGGAACTATTTAAACTAGCTTTTTTACGTGTAGTCTTGCTTTCAAAACTGAGAATTATCATTTTTTTTAAAGGTAGCAAGACATTTCCAACCTCCACTTAAAGCATTTTTATTCATCATCCCCATAAATCTAGATCCAAAATCTAAACGCTTTATCCAGTTGTTTATTGTATTTTGGATTTTATGGATGGAAGGTGGAAAAAATCCTGGAATATTTTCATTATGAAGTGCACAAAGAAAAGCAGCCACGTTGGAATTGTATGATATGACTACCACTTAACAGTTTATGAATTACCTATAATCCCAGAAAATAAAAAAGCGTTCGTTTGTAGGCAGGTGTCTTTTTTATTATAGCTGGAGGCTGTATGCTGCTGGGTGCTGTAAAGGAGAAAACACATCCTTTGCAAACCACAATACACACATACTAACCCTAAACCATTACACAATGATTGTCTCAGTGACGGCCAACATAAACATCTTTCCCCGTTCGCACTTGCGTATGCAGTCAAAAATGCAGACTAGTTTTTAGTTTTTAAGGCACATCCGGTGTGGAAAAAAAATAGGTGTTCAGGAAAACTCTAATTATAAAAATTACAGTCATCATTAATTACTGAACTGCACTATAAGCTATTACAGGAAAACAATTAGGCTAGTTGTTAAATGCATCTTTACAAGGTGAGTAAAATAACGTTTTTTTTTGTAATTGTTAAAAAAACACATCATTATTAAATGTGTTGATGATTTATTTCTGTTGTCTTTTAT